>SDVV010039268.1:0-10648 GCA_016164225.1 Gammarus roeselii | reverse complement strand
ATATTTATATATGTGTTTCTATCTCTCTCTATCTCGAAAATTTCCAAGAATGAGGGATAATCCTTATAATTCAGCAGTGATGTTCGAAGGTCAGATGGGCACAGCCCTATTCAAAAATACAAGGCACAATATTTCTTTAGATAACAAAGAGTGTTATATCATAAATGGTGCTTAAACATTCCTCCAAAAGACAGAGCACGCACATTGCTTATAAGAACACAATTGATATGATAAATAATGAATAAGTTAAAGAGTTGGCAGAGACAATTGTGATTGGTATCAATTTAAAGATGAGCATCCTAGAGATACTGTGAGAGAGAAACTTTCTCAGAAACGGACTGGAGAGAAGAGCGAGCCAGCTCGCGATGTTGAGTTGAAGTTATCAGAGGCAACGCACGCTATTACTCAAAAAGACAAAGCACATTACTTGTTTATGAGACAAAGTATGTAACATCAAAATTGATAAAATGTGAACACCTTAGGTAATTGGCAGAAACAATTGTTATTGGTGTCAAGTGATTGTTAAACTACCTTCTGTTCTTATCAGTAATGCCTGGAATTCTTGGCAGCAGGGAAATGCACTTTCAGGGAGATTGTTCCATGATTTTGTCATGTGGTCAAAAAGCTCTACTGGCAGTCTCCGTTTTCCTTTGTTCAATGTGCAAAGTGACATTATTTTATCTAAAACGATTGTTATTTTCACCTCGATAAAATGTGTGCCTCCTGCTGCCTGGTGAATATTTCCATGTAAGCTTTATATGTATTCGTTTCGACTCGTGGAGTGCAAGTCTGTTGTTGGTTTTGAACCACTGAAATTGTTGGTTTTGAACCACTGAAATTGTTGGTTTTGAACCACTGCAATTGTTGTTTGTGAACCACTGCAATTGTTGATATTGAGCTACTGCAATGAACGTGCGATGGTTACCATCGCATGTTAATCTATCTGCAAAGTTCATGAAACGTTGCACTTTCTTCCTCCGAGTTCTGGTGCATTTCCCAAATATTGAAAGACAATAATTGATATGAGAGAAAATCAAAGCATGTACAATCAGTAACCTTAATTTGAAATAGACATAAAGAAAAAGAATTTAAGAACGTAAGGAAGTAACACGTTGTTTGAAAAAAAAAGTCGGGATGAAACCGTACACCCAGACTTGTACTTTTGTCATCAACAAATAAGTCAGATCTGCCCATCCAGATAGAAAAATTCATTGGACTTTATTTTTATTTTTGAATTTCAGCCAAATACGTTGCATGTTTTTTTTTCTAAGTTGAGCTTGAGCCCATTTATATCATTCCAAGAATTTCAAATTACTTAAGGAAATCGATTTTTTTTCCCGTACCGATTACTACCTGAGAACTCCTTAGATACCACAGGCTGGTTCCTAGTTTGTGCTGGGACCTTAAACCGCTCGTTTGTTTTGCTTGCAAAGTGTTCAATTAACGTTAATGTTAGAAGCGATAAAGCCGGTCAAGAGGCCTTGAAGAGTGAGCCCCTTGACCTCTGGCGTGAACCAGGGGTAATGGGGGAAGGAGAAAGCCCCACTCGGGAGAAACCAGCACCCCCTCCAAAGTGACTAAGACCAATATTCCAACGGTCAATAACGTCAGCCTCTCCATGATGACCAGCGCCACCTCAGCCGAAGATGACCGGAGAGACTACTAGTTATTCAGGAACGTCCATGAAATCAGGAATCTACTAGGCCAAACGACTGGCCTCTCTGAGCAGGAAGCAGAAATTTTCGCCGTAGAACCTAGCGCAAGTGACGACCGTCCAACGAGGCTCGAGGGTCATGTCAAGGCCATTTTTCTCCATATCCACGAACTCGTAAAGAACCAACAAACTAAAGAACCCGCAACTTACGCAAGTACCTCTACTTCTACGTCCGACGACAACTTTGACGACTCTCCACCCTAAAAAAATGCGCTGCGAGGCCTGCAAGAGGAAGCAATACACGCCATTTAATGAACACAACTTGTCAACAATAGTCATTTCTTTCCCGAACACCTGAAGATCACGTTCGACGCCAAAGACCGACCGGATATTTGTTTATACACTCTGCGAAAAGAGCTGGGCTCTTTCACTGGTCGCCCAGTCATGAGCGTCGCCACCAGCGAAGACGAAGGCTTTGCCATCAGAATAGACACATAACTTCAAAGTGACACAATTCTCTCCAAAACTAGACTCAGTGAAAAGGCCATGCAAAATAGTGCCACATCCGACTTTTTCTACAAATTCAGGTTTGACCTACGTTGAAGACATCCCAGAGGAGGAAATCGAGGAGTACATCACTGGACTCGCTCAATACGAAGACTGCGTTGTCGAAGCAAAAATCGCACCAAAGATCACACCAAGAAGAGAGACCACCACAGACTCTAATACTAAAATTCAACTGTCCCACTCCACCTAAATACCCAGACATTCCCTTCTGCATCCCCAGAACCAAGGTTACACCATTCGAGAGACGTCCGATGCGATGTTATAAATGCCAGAAATACGGACACACGAGCGGAAACTGTAATGGCAAGCATAGATGCTCATACTGCTCCCAAGACGACCATGACAAACGGAAAGATCCCCAGTCGTGCCAGTCCGAAGAACCGCACTGTTTGTACTGCAAAGTAAATAGACACCCTACCGAACATAGAAATTGTCCAGAGGATGAGACGAAAAGAGCGATCCTCCAATACCAGATAGATCACCGGGTCGGGCGATGAGAGGCTGTGGTCTCGATGCGCTCTTCCCAGAATGACCCTCCTACTCGAGAGACAAGTCCGGCACCATTCCCCACCCACTTGCTCACAACGTTCAAAGAACGTGGTGCAAGCAAAGTTGCATTTTTCAACTTACTCATTTATAATGATGAAGTCACTCAACAAAAAACTTTGAGGAAAACCAAAAGAAATTTAACGAAAGGGAACGAAATATCTGGCCTACGTCGTAGAACGTGAACAAAGTAACTCTATACAAAAGATTACCCACTTATACAAATTCAAAGTTACAGTTGAAACATATCCGTCCTTCATCGATTCCAAACGAATTATATACACCTCCCGTTACACACCTACAACAGACCTCAGTGCTTTCACTGAAGGTCTGGCTGAGGATTACGGAGTTACCGAAGTCCGTCAAGTAACATGGATAAAATCACGTAACGCAAGTTCTACCGCATACCAAATTACCTTCCCAGGATACGACGCAACGGAATTCATAATAATCCCGGTTGAGCAAGGAAGAACCAAAACTTACCCAGTTGCAACATGTCCCCCAATGTTCAAAAAATGCCTTGAATACGGCCACGTCATCGCATACTGCCAGCCGCATACACCCCAACGTTGTAGGAAGTGCGCCGGCGAGCACAGCCAGCCATTGATTATGCTACCATGAGCAGGCGACCGCAACTGCCCTGTATACATGGACACACAACGAACGCAGAGTTACACGGAAACAAGCCATCCAAATCTGGAAAGACGATAACCCAAACCGCCTAAATTATGTCTAAGTAGTCAAATCGTCAATTCAACCAAACTAGCCCGACGGCATCCACACATGGTCAGGACAACATCGTGACAAGACTCCAACACTCCCACCTGGCTGCAGTGCTTCCTCACTCAGCCCAGCGACTGCCCCTGCACCAGAAATGCACAGTCCTAGAAATAATTTCTGCGGGCCCAGGAGGACGCCGAGATGGATGCATCCCCCGCAGTTAACAACACAGCAAGGCTCACTACTATAAAGACGAAAAGACAAAAAGATGAAGAAACCTCCGATGCCCAGGCGCCACTGAGCAAAAAGATCAGTAGCAACTCTCTAATAACGACCCGCTAGGACAAGAATCCAGAACTTCCTCCACCTGTCTCAAATACGGCGCTTATCTGGAAAAACTTATACGCGAGACCTCTGAACAACCAGTCATCTTACCTGGCCCATATAGCTCGCACTCCACACAACCACCCACGCAGATCAAAAAGGCTACCTGAGAAGAATAGCGCACTCGCTCACAAAGTAAACACAGAAGCACAAACCCTCGTCCTCCCACAAGAGCACTCGCAGCCGCGACCGCAGCAATCACTGCAGACCGCCTTCCGCCGATGGCTGACCCTCATGTGAACACTCCCAACCCGGAACCCCTGGGCAAACTCAAAAACGCAAACACCACAAAAGCTCGAGCAAATCACGCGACCACTCTAGATCATCAAGGTCTGAGTGTGAACAGCCTTCAAAATGAACACCAAAACACTTCAGTGGAACTGCCAGGGACTCGGAAACAAGAAAGACTAATTAATATCCTTAATCGTTACCTATAAACCTTTGGTAATTTGCCTCCAAGAGATCAAACTCCGAGAGACTGCCACCTTCAGAATCCCACAATATAACATACACCGCCGCGAAGGCCACACCAACGTGACTGTTCACAGCGGAGTGGCTAATTCGATCCGCCAAAGCGTACCTCACCTTCCCCTGCCCATGAGGACAGAACTCCAAGCTATCGCTATGAAGATATGCGTCACAAGGCCACTATCGGTGGTATCCATCTATTCGTCACGAAGCCATGACCTCTCGGAACCCCTAATGACCGGATGGCTAAACCAACTGCCCTCGCCAATACTCCTCCTTGGAGACTTCAACTGCAACCACGAAACATGGGAATGCGTGAGAACAGACCCCAGGGGAGTGATAATGACTAACACTTTAAACACTCACTACCTGATCCTTCTGAACGACGGACAACCCACCCGAATCACCCCCGAAAGTGAAACGGTCGTCGATTTATCCATATGCTCCCCCATTCTGGCACCCCAACTCGATTGAGGAGTTTTGCCTTCAACACACGACAGCGACCATAACCCAGTCATCATATTGCTTCTTACCAACCAACCAAGAAACCCTGCCCCCCAAAAACTTCGATTCATCTGCCGGGAAGCCAGCTGGGTGAAATACTCAGCACACATCGCGTGGAGCAATATGGATGGTATCCCCGAAAACATTTCGGAACACGACCTCGTCGCCCAACTATACGATAACTTTCAAGCTGCAGTCGCGGCAAGCATTTCCCAATATGCCCCTTCAACCTTCTTCCCTAAACCATGGTGGTCCTGAGAGGTGCAAGAGATAAGCGTGAAAGGCTTTACAATGCCTACCGACGTGCACGGTCCCCCAGGAGCCGAGTAGCGTGCAAAAGGGCAACTGCTGTATACCGAAAACTTCGAGTGGAGAAGAAACGTGAAAGCTGGGCTCAGTTAGTCAACACTATTAATCTAAACACCCCCTGCTCCCAAGTGTGGGAAAAAAAACGACGTATCCAGGGAAAACCCAAGAGACCTATTAACATCCTTTCAGACGGAGGCAGAACTTGTTCTTCAAACGCGGAAATCGCAAATAAACTAGTTCAAACTCTTAACCGGATATCGCAATCAACGAACTACACGGCTGCTTTTCAAAGGGAAAAGGACGCGCGAGAAATTGAACATCTTAACTTTACTTCTAGAAACGAAGAGGCCTACAACAAACCTTTCTCATTCCACGAACTACAGTGCGCAATAGACCATACACGTAAAACTTTACATGGGCCAGATCGGGTGCACATCAACATAATAAAAAATTTCCCAGATGGCGCCCGTGAGCACTTATTAGAAGTGTTCAACACTCTGTATTCAAACTCATTTTTTCCCGCTCAATGGCGGGAATCTGTAATTATCCTTATACCCAGATCCGAGAATTTCCAGGGTGACGCACACAACTATCGCTCAATCGCTCATACCAGCGGAATCTGTAATACCATGGAAAGAATGATGAACACACGCCTTGTCGACTACCTTGAAATGCATGCAGGCCTGAACAGCATCCAGTGAGGCAGCCGCAAGCGCCACTCCACGACGGACCACCTTGTAAGGCTGGAATCTGACATTAGATAGGCATTTGTCCGAGGGGAACACGTGGTTTCCATATTTTTCGACGTGGAAAATGCATGCGATACTACCTGGAAATATGGCAACATGAAGGATCTCCACTGCAAAGGGTTGAGAGGCTACTTACCACGTTACATAAACAAATTCTTGCAAAATCGCACCTTCAGGGTTGAGGTCGGCGACACCTTGTCACCATCCTATCCGGAAGAAATGGGCGTCCTCCAAGGAAGCGTCCTCAGTGTCACTTTTCATACTCAAAATCGACCTGAGAGCAGACATTCTCCCACGCGACGGAAGATTGCTTTCATCACTTTACGTGGACAACTTACAAATAAGCTAAAGGCACCCTAGTTTCTTAGCAATTCAACAGGAACTTCAGAAATATCTAAATCTAGTCAGGAACTGGGCCTCCTTAAACGGATTTTGATTCTCGCCCTCCAATACGAAAAGCATGCACTCAACTCTTGTGCCCGACTTACACCTAAAACCAGCCCTAACGCTGAACAACACTCCGCTAGTGTACGAGGAATCAATAAAATTCCTCGGTTTTGTGTGGGACCCTAAACTCATGGCGACCTCTTATTAGAGCCCTGGAGACTCGCTTCAAAAAGGCAACCGGAACCATCCTCTCTGCAACAATCTTGAAATTCATAGCCGATATGGACATGGGCATGACGTTATTCAGAACAATAATACGCTCGTGCATTGACTATGGAGCAATTGTTTACGGTTCAGCAGCCAAAACCATCCTTGAACCTTTTTCCATCAACGCCCTGCGTATCACAACCGGTGCGTTCCGTTCCACACGCATTGAATCCCTGAACGTACTTGCTAACGAGCTTCTTCTACCGCTCCGGAGAGACAAACTCTCACTACAGTACTATTTCAAGACAAGGAGCTACATCAATAGCCTAGACCTCAGTGACGTCACCATTATTCTCGATGAACGCCTCTTTGCGGCTGAAAAAAAACATATGCCCACCCTTTTCTCTACGTGTGAAAAACTTACTGACCTCGCTGAATATCAGTCGCAAAGCAATCAAGCTTTCATTCTCCTGTCGAATTCTTCAAATCAACACACTAACGTGGATGATCAGCGCACCGCTGGTCAACCTAAATTTGCAAACGTAACTTAAAGCAATATCCCCAACCAACATGTACCGCCGAGAATTCTCGCGACTACTTGATGAGCTGTTTTCTGAGTACCGTCATAAATACGCTGACGGCTCCATAACATCGAACGGAGTGGGAGCTGCCGCTGTAGGTGAAGGGACCTCGCGTTCGGCCACCCTACCCTAAGAGGCCTTTGTATTTTCAGAGCTGCACGCACTCCATTACAAAAAGTGACCGCCTCCCCAAATATGTTATATTTTCTCACTGTCTGAGTGTTCTCACCCAGCTCGCGGCTTTTTTCATTATGAGTGAGTCAAGGTGACCGAGTCTTATGCCATCCGGACCAGCTCCAGAACCACGTGGGAAAGACTGCATTGCCTTCGTGACATCTCCACCTGTAGCGATAACCGGAGATTCAAGTTCATCGTCGGGAGGTGCCGGGAATGGGATATCCTCTGGACTGGCTGGTGTTTCAGGGCAGATTGAGGCTAATGACTCGCTTGAAGAAGCTACCCGAACAGCCCCTCGAAGGTCAAGATTGGCACAAACTTCGCATTGGCTTTGTCCTCCAATCGATCACCTGAGTTTTGTATGGCTATGGTAGCGGCGGAATGACCGTCTAACTCCAGAGAGGGTATCACCGGCAAGGCATCTCTGTCAATAAATTCCTTCATTTGGAGATGTATACTTGAAGTCAGCGAAGGCTGCCTGCCGTCGGAGATGTTGGTGTTGGGACGCTGCTAAGCAAAAAGCTGAAGGACATCAGTCGGGCCCATGCAAGGGTGTTCGTTCGCAAATGCAGTCACGTAAGAGTGAATGACATGTTTCTGCCACTAGAATGCTCACGCCTTTCAGGATTTCGGTTACAAACTTGATGTAGCGCTTACATTTACCAATGTGTTTCAAAATCAATGGAACCTTGCTCTTAGGCGCTTCTGAAGGTTGGGTCGTTGGGCGTGGCTACAGCGAGAGCAATGCCAGAACTAGGTATTTCTCGCGTTGAGAGCAATAATTTTCCCGCATGACAAGTGATAATAGTGAGTGGAGAATTATTGTGGATAGATTAGTTCTGACGCAGCCCTGATGTGCTTTCCCCGCCCTTGGCGTCACGTTAAGGGATGCTATGGACGTGGGTGTTGACAAGTTCTTACGAGTGTTAGAAGACAACAACAGGGCTTTATGCAAGAACTTGGTTGCTTTTTAATTGTAGGGAGATTAGATCTGAAGTAGAACGTCAAAGAGAGAAGTATGCATCGGTGCAGTATCCCTAATGAAAGAGGAAGAAATGGAACGGCTAAAGCCAGAAATAACATTTACCGACGATACTTGCAACAACTCAGCTCCTGAAGTGGAAGCCACCGACCCACTTTGTTGATTTGAGATAGTGACAGTTTCAATCCTTGTTAAACCAGTGGTGACCGGTGTCGTTGCTGGACACAGTTTTGCAACAATTATAGGTCCAATGCCGGGCACCATTTTAACCGTGATAGTGCCAAGGACGGGCACTCTTTTAATCGTACTGGTGTCATACGACACCATTGTTGAATGATTAGGCTGTCATGAATACAGTTGAAACAGTCTGAAGGCTGCTACATCCTGAAGCTAATTAACATCGATTTTGGTAGAATTTATCAAGCCGTGACTTGAACGTTACGATTGTTTCGCTGTTTACCACTTCCCTTGGAAGTTGCTGTATTCCTCAACAACTGTGTACGTGAAAAAGTTACGCGTTTTGTTGAGTGTGGAACGCTAACCAACGATTTTACAATCATTATTACAAGTAAATCCGTTCTCATCTATAAAAAAAGGTTCGTTCGGTCGACGTTTTCCTTTCTCACTCATAATCTATTACACTTCCTACATGTCATCTCTTTTTCGACGCTTCTCCATCGAATAAAGGTTGAGTTTGCGGAGATATTTTGCGCAGCTAGGCGAAAAGTTTGGTAGCTCTACACTGAATCTTCTTTAGTTTAATAACGTATTTTATGATATATGAGAGACCAGAATTGGACTGATCACTCGCGATGCGGTGATGACGCCGTAGGTGGGGAGGCCCGGCAATTATGACGCCTTGGGTGGGGAGGGCCCTATAATTATGAAGCCGTGGATGCGGAGGGCCCGGCATTATGACGCCGTGGGTGGGGAGGGCCCTATAATTATGAAGCCGTGGGTGCGGAGGGCCCGGCATTATGACGCCGTGGGTGGGGAAGGCCCGGCAATTATGACGCAGCAGGGGTAAACCAGCGAAAGCAGTCGGACCCTGCTGGTGACACTGATCTCAGACCTCACTCCTGACCCGACGTGCGTTGCGGGTTCCTTGCCAAACCCTTCAACACTAATGGACGAAGTTTTGGTATGTGTGAGTGCATGAGAGGAGCGTGAGGTGCGCTTTGTCGTCGGTCACCCCAATTTGAGAGGATTCGGCTATGCACCTGTATCTATGAAACACGTATATTCCTACGCTCTACGAACGTAGAACATTACTTAATATGCATTGATCATTAGTTGATATGTCTAAATTATTACCTCATATAGGTAGGTAGCAGTGAGTGCGTACTCGTAAGCGCCCTTCATAACGCACATCCACGTGTATGACGTGACGCCGAGTTCTACGTCATAGGCCCTTTCAGTTCTGACAGGGTAATTGAGCCTTCATCTTCCTGAGGTCATTCCGCTCTTCCAGGTCCTCTAGAGGAGCACTTCCGGGTCCTGCCTAATTTATCCCTGTCGATGCCAAATTGCTTCGGTAGGCAGTGCCGCCTGTTGAACCTCTTGTCTGCTGCATGATTATGGAGCAAGCAGTGCCGCCTGTTGAACCTCTTGTCTGCTGCATGGTTATGGGGCAAGCAGTGCCGCCTGTTGAACCTCTTGTCTGCTGCATGGTTATAGGGCAAGCAGTGCCGCTTGTTGAACTTCTTGTCTGCTGCATGATTATGGGGCAAGCAGTGCCGCCTGTTGAACCTCTTGTCTGCTGCATGATTATGGGGCAAGCAGTGCCGCCTGTTGAACTTCTTATGTGCTGCATGATTATGGGGCAAGCAGTGCCGCCTGTTGAACTTCTTGTCTGCTGCTTGATTACGGGGCAAGCAGTGCCGCCTGATGAACTTCTTGTCTGCTGCATGATTATGGGGCAAGCAGTGCTGCCTGTTGAACTTCTTGTTTGCTGCAGGATTATGGGGCAAGCAGTGCCGCCTGTTGAACTTCTTGTCTGCTGCTTGATTATGAGGCAAGCAAGGCTGCCTGTTGAACCTCTCGTCTGCGCTGCTCTATTAGGAGGCAATTAGTGCCGTCTGTTGAGCATTTTATCGAACCCCTTGTCCTCTGCTTCATAATGGGGCAAGCAGTGCCTCCCGTTGAACCTTTTATATGCCCCACGACTTGGGCAATCGGCAGTGCCGCCTGATGATCCTCTTGTCTGCTGCTTGATAATTTGAAAGGCAGTGCCGCTTGTTCCACATTAAGTCATCTGTTGGGGTTGATGAACGCATGAGGAAGCGTGTTGTAGTTCCAATCAGAGCTTTTTCCACATTAAGTCATCTGTTGGGGTTGATGAACGCAAGAGGAAGCGTGTTGTAGTTCCAATCAGAGCTTTTTCCACATTAAGTCATCTGTTGGGGTTGATGAA
>SDVV010039267.1:0-10648 GCA_016164225.1 Gammarus roeselii | reverse complement strand
TCTGCTTAGCCGAATGCTTTGCTTTCTTTTGTGATTGGAGGCGCTGCAATTCTCCTTTCCAGTACTTGGGCTGATAGGCTGTTGTTCGCCTGCTTTTGACCGGAATATGCTCATGTTCGATATTCTTAAGCGCAGTCAAGAAATAGTCAAGCGATTGGTTGACATCTTGTCCGAGGGTTATATTTGCTGACGTTATTGACTCTCTTAAACCATCAAAATTAGCCAATCTGAAGTTAGGGATTTTTTCGTTGTTTGTTGATGTTTTCAACTCGAGCTCTATCAAAAAACGGATACAGTTGTGGTCACTAGTTCCGAGCGGTTCGCCTACTTCGACGTTCGTGACATGAGAGTCGCATGCACTAAATAGGAGATCAAGAATGTTGCTACCTCTTGTGGGGGTCTTCACCATTTGGGTCATGAACTTATCGTCTGCAAAATCAATCAGACGTTGGCCGGTGGCAGTACATTCGTCCAGTGTTGGGGGTGCCTCTGTGCACTCCGGTGGTTAGGGTGTTGGTGCACGCTGTTCCTTCTGTGACCGGATCGTTGGTGACGTCTCGATTGGATGTTTTCAGGGTGGATGTAAATTTTATGCAGATCCGGCATGTGTTGGGATAGACAAGGGCATCATCGAATGTGTGCGTAGGGGAGGAGGGAAAGCTGTGAAGTATTTTTGCTGCAGGTGCAGGAGTGGATCTGGGGTGGTGTTTGGCATGGGTGGTGGAGGTCAGTCAGACCTTCTTTCAGCATTCGATCAGCTGCTTGCTGCTGTGGGTGCAGTCTCCAGGAGGCTGTCTGAAGTGTCAGAGAGGTTGGATGCAATGTCTGCTGTGAGAGATGTTTCTGCTGTTGGGAGCGGTGCTGTGCTGTCTGTGGAGGAAGTGGAGATTATGATTGAGGAGAAAGTAGCTGGGCCTGGTGCTGTGGGTGGTGTAGTTGGTAGTGGCTTATTTGCAGATGTGGTGAGTATAATTGAGAAGAGTGCGTCCAGTTTGGTGAATGGTGAGGTGGTGCGTTCAGAGCTGAGAGAGCAAGATGATCAGAAGCGTTGTAGGAAGTATGTTGTTCTGAGAAGTTTTGGATCATGTGATGCTGAAATGGTGAAATGATGGTTTGATAGGATCTGTGGAGTCTGACTGTTGGTATGATTGAACTGAGTGACAGGAAATGTTTGAATGCTAATGGCTTATCCCCCTATTCAAGGGTAAGTCATAGTATGACCCTCTAAACTATCGTCCTGTCAGTCTGACCTCTGTGTGCTGCTCGAGCTTGGAAAGGATTATTGTTCCAGGTCTGGTTGAGTTTTTCGAGAGCAATTAGATTCTCTCCCCTCACCAGTTTGGATTCCGTGAATTTTGGTCTACTGGGGATCAGCTTCTTTTGGCTTATTTGGATGTTTCAGACTAGGTGTATGATGGCTTTGTAGTGTTGTGCTGCTCGACTTTTCTAAGGCATTCAATGTTATTACTCATGATGTGTTGATTCACAAGCTGAGGGAGCTGGGAGTTGGTCTGGTTATACTTGGCTGGATTTGTTTGTTTTAGGATTGTCGTTCTATGAGGGTAGCTGTTGATGGGTGTTGCAGTGGGTTGAGGGAGATAGCTAGTGGTGTTCCTCAGGGGTCGGTACGGGGCCCTATGCTATTTCTGATCTATGTGAGCCACATCACAAATGGAGCACTGTGCTTTTTCAAGTTGTTTGCTTATGACTACAAGCTGTACCTTCAATACAAGAGGGCGTAGGAGTCTGCAGTTGCTGGTGTGTCTTGTCTGCAGTCAGATCTGGATAGTCAGTGCGGTTGCTGCATCTTGGAACCTCAGGCTGAAATCTGAGAAGTGCGTTGTGTTGAGGTTTGCACGTGTGGTTGCAGAGTGGTCTGGCGATGATCTGCTGGCTTGGTACAACTTGAGCGGCTTTCCATTGAAGTTTGTTCAGTCTCACAGAGACCTAAGTGTGGTGGTGGATGTAAAAAAAATCCACTATCATGTCAGAGAGGTAGTGGGAAGAGCTTCGGGATTGGCCAACGCCCACCCAAGATCCACGGTTTGCTGCAGTCTTCACTATATGCTGTCCCTCTTTGTGATGCACATCAGGCCTGTCATGGATTATTGTTCGTTGGTGTGGAATGTGGGTTTTCTTGGGGATTTGAGGTTGCTGGAGTCAGTGCAGAGGAGATGGGTAAAGAATTTGGTTGGACTGGTTGATTTGGATTGCTCATCCAGGCTGAAGCTGTTGTAGTGCAAGCCCTCTTCAGTTAATCAATTGTTTTACTTAGAGATTTGCCAGCCTGTTTTCAGCTGAATTGGTAGTAATTGGTGTTACATTTTATCCCTACACTTTCTTTGTTCTCATTTCAACTCTGTTCATTTTTCTCAATCATAATGTAGGGAAAAGGTATTACAGTTACAACTCGTCACCAGCTAAATATTGTAATTCCCCTTATGTACTGCTACTATCTGCTGCCTACCACCAGGTGGGGCACTCTCTGCTGGTGAGTGTCTTGGATTTGTAATGAGATACGTTTCCTAACATTTTTACTTTGTGTTGGTTTCAGCCATGTGACCACTGTGAGATTATAAATATATTGTTCTAGTGTTAAATTGTATGTGTAGATGTGTTTATAGCGATGCAAAGTTTAATTATAAATAGAAGTGAAATTTAATGTATAGCTAAGAGTCAAATGAACATAATACCTTGACATGTCTATGAGTTTTAATGAGATATTTTTCTAGTAGCTACTCTCTAAACCAACTTTTTAAACAATTTTTGAATGCAGGCAAATCGTTTCATTGTAAATATTCAACCAGATTTGAATTTTGCAATATTATGTGTATCAGCTTTGGACTCACAGTGGGCCTGCTGTTGCTGCTCTGCTTGTGCCCGCTGGTTTGTCTCCTGCTGCGCAGCTGGTCTGTTTCTCTGGTGGCTGCTTCTCCTACCCATTGCCGAGATACCTGAGCTTTGCAGCCTACCTGTAGCAGGCACCTCAAAGATTAGATAACTGTACCTCAGCTCCATTGCCCTTGTGGCACTTGTTATAAAATTGAAGATTTTCTGTACAGTATGAAATCTCAGTCAGTCAAGAGATTGTAATTGCGGATTATATCATAAGAACAAGAACACTTACATTCTCCCTTGGTAGCACTTTGATATTGTTATACAATCTCGAACCATTTGCCAGAAGACTTTGGCAATAGATATTAGTTTTGTGCAGTTATCCGGGCCAGCCACCACTAAGAAGCAACTTAGCTTATTTTCTATAAGAGGAAGGTTTCTCAGGACAGACCTTATAATGTACTGGAGGATTATCTGTTGGTTGGATGTCGGCGCCAGCCTTGGAGGTCTTTTTCGGAGGGCCCATGATGTGAGAACACGATGCCATCCCTTCAAGCTTTTGATGCCCGCTTGTAATACAGACATAAAGAGAAGGTTCTTTGAGAATCAATGTGTTCAGTTGCAAAACAGCCTTCCTAGTTTTGTGGAGGAATCAGATTCCCTGGCTGCATTCAAGGGGTTGCTGGAGGAGTTTCTGGGAGATGTTCGGTTTGAGTTTGTTTAGATTTGGGAGGGTTCTTCTGTAGCATGTTGGTGTCTTGGCTTTGGGTTTGCCTGCTGAATTTTCCATCTCCTTATGGTGCGCGCGTGCATGTGTGCACGCATGTGAGCGCGCATGTGTGTGCGCATATGTGCGTGTGCGCATGTGTGCGTGTGCGCATGTGTGCGTGTGCGCATGTATGCGTGTGCGCATGTGTGCGTGTGCGCATGTGTGCGCATGTTTGCGTGTGCGTGTGCACATGTGTGTGTGTGTGTGTGTGTGCATGCATGTGTGTGCATGCATGTGAGTGTATGTAAGTGTGTGCATGTAAGTGTGTGCATGTAAGTGTGTGCATGTAAGTGTGTGCATGTAAGTGTGTGCATGTATGTGTGTGCATGTATGTGTGTGCATGTATGTGTGTGCATGTATGTGTGTGCATGTATGTGTGTGCATGTATGTGTGTGCATGTATGTGCGTGCATGTACGTGCGTGCATGTATGTATGTGCATGTATGTATGTGCATGTATGTATGTGCATGTATGTATGTGCATGTATGTATGAGCATGTATGTATGTATGTGCATGTATGTATGTGCATGCATGCGTGCATGTGTTCGTGTATGCATGTATGTGTGCGTGTGTGCATGCATGTGTGCGTGTGTGCATATATGTGTGCGTGTGTGCATGTATGTGTGCGTGTGTGCATGTATGTGTGCGTGTGTGCATGTATGTGTGCGTGTGTGCATGTATGTGTGCGTGTGTGCATGCCTGTGTGCGTGTGTGCATGTCTGTGTGCGTGTGTGCATGTATGTGTGCGTGTGTGCATGTATGTGTGCGTGTGTGCATGTATGTGTGCGTGTTAACAAACGCGTTCGTTCACATAATGATTATTCACCGGAATTTTCACTCTTCCCTTTAGAAATTTTCACTGTTCCTTTTCCACATTTTACTGAAGACTTCGGAATTGATATGACTTCCGTTTGAACAGCTCTTCCAGTGTAGGGAACTGTGTGTGTCTCATGTACTCGACAGTGCCTTACAGAATGCCCGAAGTGTGATAAGTGCAACGGATCTAGTCACGCGTCCTGCTCAAGGCATCCGGATTATTGCATCATTAAATAATTCTTCTCGCGTTCTCAATATGTCTGTGAAACTTGCGTTCCGACAGCTACAAAGACGGGCAGGTCGCGTGGGTCCCTGATATCTTTGAGCGGGACAAAGACAAAAAAATGGCGGAGGGAACACATGACAATCTAGAACATTCCTTGCAGCAAGCAAACGACCAACCAGAGACGACGGCAGATCAACCTGGAGAGAGGACTGACCAAGCGGAGGAATCTTCTACTTCTTATTCTACGGATTAAGGGGATCTGTAACATATATCCGTTACTGTAGATCAACGGGAGACAGCAGCAGTTTGTGCAACGGCATCTCCACAACCAGATACTTGGAAGCCAATATGCCGGTTTTATCAACGGAACATTTTTGTTGGGTGTCGTAAAGGACGCACGGGAAAGGACTGTGCGTTCGAGCACCCCGAGCCCTGTTGGCGCTTTGTCAATTATGGGCTGAACAACAGCAAAAAATGTAGTGGCAAAGCAAAAGGATGCAAACTGGGGGAAAACTGCCCAAAATTCCATCCAAAGCTTTGCAAAAATGCCGTGGCTTAGGGGAAGTGTCCAACATAAATCGCCGATAAATAGCTAAACCGTTTTATTTCCTGTTGTCATGAAAAAACGGAAATGGCACACGAAGCTCTCCTGATCTTAGACGTTCTACTTCAAAACTAATCCTCGTGCTATCAAAAGGCAACCTAGTTTGGGCCAATAGGCCTAATAAACGTTTTACTCCATAACTAACTTTCATGTAATCAAAAGGCAACCTAGTTTGGCCAATAGGCCTGTTGTTGTCTTCATACACTTGCAAACACTTGTAAACTAAGGAATGTAAGTACGTTCACCCCAAAAACACAAAACATAATCCACCTGTTACGATGAAAACTGCTGGGGAAGGCAGCAAGAGGGGGAGCAAGAAGAAAAATGCCAGAGTCTCTTCCCCTACTGCTAAGAGCACGCCGCTTGGCAGTAAAAAGTATACTAACCAGATCGATGAAACATCGACTCAAAATCAAAACCTACAACAGCCGCGTCAGCAGAAACAAGTAGAGAGTCACGAGAGCTCTGCTTTTTTAGGCCTGCAGAGGGATATCAATCTCCTGCAGTCCCAGATGCAACAAGTTGTCAAAATGATACAGGTAAAATGAGCTGCCCCCACCCCCCTGCAAGGACCACATTCTGGGCATTGGAACTCACAGCTGGTCCATATGGGTCCACCCTTCCATGTGAAGTAAGGCACCCGGGGGAGCTGTTTTCCTTCATAGTGGGAAATATTGAGGGACTGCTTCCTAGAGGGCTCAGTGAGAAGACAAAGATTCTCGCTGAACGTGCAACCGAAGAAAACACTTTGGTCATCTGTCTCTCTGAATTGCATTTAAATTACACAATTAAAGATTCGGAGATTCACATTATAGCTAAACATGGTGCTGTTTAGAATGAAGAAAAACGGAAGAAAAAAGGGAGGCGTAATAACGTACGTGTTGAAAAAATTTGTACCTCTGACTGAGGTGATCATGGGAGAGTCGAACTCCTTTGTGGAGGTGCTTGCCCTACACATAACCAGCCTAAACCTCGTCATAATAAATCTGTACCGCCCACTTGGATGTGAGGTGACACAATTCCAACCACTCATGACTAAATTGAATGATGTTTTGGAAAATTCATTCAAGCCTATGCCAGAGTTGGTTGTGGTTGGGGACTTCAACTTGCCACACGTGTGCTGGCAAAAAAATAAGACGTGTCATGGAGGCACTAACCAGGATAACAGACTGGCATAAATGCTCTTCACCTTCTCTGAACAATGGTGCCTCAATCAGATGATGGATGCGCCCACAAGAGGCACGAACATCCTCGATTTATTAGTTACCAACAACGATGAGATGGTCCGTCCATATGTATTAGCATCGATAAAACCCTTTTATCGGACCATAATCTCATCAAGGTCATGTCCAACATTAGCGACGCTGAGACACACTTGAGTCGGTAGAAATATGAACCAAACCACTACTACAGACTTTGGTGACCTCAATCTCTTTGACGCGGCGACCGATTGGACGAATATTGCACCATAGTTGGGTGAGATTGACTGGCGCACTCATATGGAGGACATCTCTGTTAGAAAGCAATATGAATTCTTGATTTCCAGAATACTCCAGATTGCGACTAAATATGCAACGCTTCGCAGATTAAAGCCCGTACCATCCATCCCTTGAGACCGGGAAATACTGATGCTTTAGAGATTCATGGAAAGATGAAAATGAAAATCCAAGAGAGGGTGGCACAACTGGAGGAACGACTGAGAGAGTCTTACAGGCGGGAAAAATAAAGGAAGGAAACAGCTGCAGTTGACGCCATCAAGACAAACTACAAGTATTTCTTCAAGTGCGTCAAAAACAAAGCGCCAGTTAAAGCAGCTGTGGGCCCTCTCGTCGACTCGACCGGTCGGGTGACCTGCTCGACAGAGGAGGTAAGCGAGGCCCTGAGGAGTCAATATGAGGGAGTGTTTAGCCGGCTCCTTGCTAATTGGGCAATCACTGATCCGAGCACGTTTTTCGATGTTCGATCTACTATCTCGATCTACTATCTCAAAGTTGGCCAAACGTTTGAGATAGTAGATGCCATTAAAAGAACAAGGGTAAACTCTGCTGCGGGACCAGACAATTTCCCGGCGATTCTCTTAAAGATTTGTGCTGCAGAGCTCTCTGTACCTCCCCATGTACTCGGAAAGACTTCCATGACGGAGGGTATTATTCCTCTTCCTCAACCCCTGAGGGCAGCAAAGATCACTCCTATCTACAAAGGAGACCCAAGATCTCTTCCAAAGAACTACGGGCCTGTTGCATTGACCTCGCACATTATAAAGGTATTTGAGAAGGTCATTTGCAAACGCTTTGTCTCCTTCCTGGAAGAAGGGGATAGGATGAATACTGGGCAGCAAGGCTTTCGGGGAGGAAGGTCCTTCTTGTCGCAACTACTGACTCACCACAATCACATTCTATAAGCGCTTGAATGTGGAAACAACCTGGACATAGCTTACCTCGACTTCGAAAAAGCGTTCAACAAGGTGGATCATATGGTACTCCTCCACAAGATGCGAGATCTCGGCATTGTGGACGAAGTCGAACTCTTTATTGGGGCATTTCTCAGCGACTGAGTGCTGGTTGTGGCTGTTGACGGGTGTGGCGGCGGAGTCGCGAGTGGAGAGCGGAGTTTCACAGGGCTCAGTCCTTGGGCCGATTCTGTTCCTGATACTTTTCTCCGACATTTACAATGAGGTTAAAACAGCCCGTCTCACCTCATTCGCTGACGACACGCGAGTGTCGGGTAGAGTAGCGGATGAAGGAAATGCTAAAGCCCTTCAGGGGGACCTTACCCTGCTCTTCAAATGGGCACACACAAACTACATGAAATTCAATAGCAGCAAACTTGAATTCATCAGGTACTGCACCAACGATGGACTGAAAGAGCAAACCGGCAACAGATCATACGACAACAGTCCCATCGTTGCAGTGACAAATCTGCGGGACCTGGGTGTCACAATGTGCAAGGACGCTTCCTTTGCTGTTCACATTTGTGAAATCGCACACAAAGCCCGTAATCAAATGGGATGGATCCTGCGGGTCATTGTAACAAGAGAAGAGAAGACCAATGCTCATCTTGCTTATAACAATAATTATCCCAATCCTTGAATATTGCTACCAGCTTTGAACCCCTGGAAGAGCGGTGAACGTCAGGTACTCGAGGGCGTTCAGCGCACCTTCACGGGCCGAATCCGTTCAGTTCAACATCTTGATTACTGGGGAAGGCTGAGGGTGTTGGGTCTCAACTAGCTAGAGCGTAGATGGGAGAGATACATCATCTACATATGAAAAATACTTCGTAGCCTTGTCTCAAGCCTGGACGGCGGCTCGGCGATAAAGGAAAAATGGAACCCAAGAGGAGGACGACTCTGCGAACAGGGCCGAATCAACAATAGATCACTCGGACGAGTAGTCACACAAAGAATGACGTCGTTCTCCTATCAAAGGCCTGCTCTCTTCAACTCGCTCCCGCAGTGGGTACGGATGAAGAGTGCTCCACGGTGGTGGAGTTCAAGTGGGTGCTAGACAGGCTCCTGAAGAACGTGCCTGACCAGCCCAGCATGCCCCACTACAGTGTCCGGGCACTGAGCAACAGCATACTCGACCAGCTGGCTCTAATGAGGGTGGACGGAAATTTTCCAACCCGTCCCGCACCAGACATGGCATCTACCTAATCCCTCCTCCTCTTCGCGACTTTGCAGAGACCGCGAGTTGGGAGGCAGTGGAGCTGCTTTCCAGAACGTCGACGGTGCAACAGCATGGCCGAGGGCGCTATGTGCCTAGAACACACCTACAGGACCTACAGGTCCGGTGTTTCTGGGTCCTGTGTTGGCAAAGCTGTTCTCAAGATTTAACAGGCGCGCATGACTGTGCTGGCTTCTCCTGCCGCTGTTGCTCTGCACCGACTTGCGGCGCTATTGGTGGAGGCTGTAAAGGTAAGAGATGCACATTCAGCATCCCTAACAATAGGGTTTAGAGAGGCGTGAGCCTCTCCTTCCCCCGCTCGTCTTGTCGTCTTTGAGGTAGAGTTTTACAGAGAATGAGATTTTATACTTCATAATTACATCCTGTAGGTCAGAAACTGCAGTAATTTGAGAAAATATCATCTTCAAGCATGTCGACTTGGTAATTTTGTTATACAATTTCTATTCTAGTTATTGTGTTCATAGTCAAGACAAAATAGATGAGCCCAGAATTACTTTTCATGCTGTTGCTAACTCAACTTCAATCAAATATACACTTCATCCAACATGAATAACATTTTACAAGAAGGAATGACAATAAGCAGCATATTCAAGTACATTCCTCTTTTTACTGTAGGAAGCCATCTATTCCCCAATTTCAATTATTTATTTATTTTCAAGTATACCAATTTAAAATCTAACCCACAACATAAACATTCGGAATCATAGTTGAAATATTTAGGCACCACTCACAATATCAAGTAGCAACAAGAAATGAAAATTTTAGCATACAGTTTGTCTTTCTGAATTCATGACATTTGCATGCAGACGCAGAAGAATCTAAAATAACCTCCTTGTTCACTTCCTAGAAGGGGAAGAACCTCTATGAAAAAAATATTGCTCTCAAGTTGCAACTTGCTAGCATTATTATCTGTATAAAACATCAAGGAAAACATTAATGGTAAACTTTTAAACTCACATGTTTCCCTTCAGGTATTCGTTTATGTGAATGAGGAATGATAGCAAGGGTGTCCAGCTTGTATTCATTATCTTGCCAAGTGTTTTCAAGGAATATCTCCAGCTCCTCTGTTTGCTGCTTCATCAGGTCTTTCAAAACGGCAGCATCTACAGAAACTTCACCTGAAAAGTAAACATACTTAATAAACTAAAATTCATCTATAAAAGATTTGGAAAACCTGAGTTTGGTGCCTGTGTCGCCAAAGCCAATAATTAGTGAGATATATTTCGCCATATCGCACAGTAGTACTGTATGCTAGATAATTAAAATGCAACTGGATAGAGGAAGCTCGTCATGAGCGGTGTGATTTCACCAGGGCTGCGGAGTCATAACGCAAAATATCTGACTCCACTTTTTCCTGAGTGTCCGACTTCAACCTACTCGTGCCGTATGAAAATGGCAAATGTTCTAGCTAGCTGGAATCCGGGAAATTGAAATTGTTCCCGTGACGAATACTATCTGCAAATACTGACAAGAGGAGGTGAAGTGGAGTGAAGCTCCTTTTATTGTCTTAAAACCTGTTTTAATGTGCCAAACTTTTTAAGGTGGAGTTTTATGGAAAAAAAAAAATGAAAATCAGTTTTACTTAGAAAGATATATAATTGCTTTGCGGAGTGCAATGCTTGGAGCGGGATGTGCAGTGGTTGGGAGGAGGAGTGTTTTTGTGAAGGGTGACTCGTTGAGGTGTCAAGACAGAAAAGATGGAAAGATGTACAA
>SDVV010039266.1:0-10648 GCA_016164225.1 Gammarus roeselii | reverse complement strand
CAGCAAGACCACTGATACACGAGTGCGACAAATGGCAGCAAGACCACTGATACACGAGTGCAACACTTGGCAGCAAGACCACGAATAGACCAGTGCGACACACGGCAGCAAGACCACTGACACACGAGTGCGACACATAGCAGCAAGACCACTGATACACGAGTGTGACGCACGGCAGCAAGACCACTGATACACGAGTGTGGCACATGGCAGCAGGACCACTGATACACGAGTGCGACACATGGCAGCAAGACCACTGATACACGAGTGCGACAAATGGCAGCAAGACCACTGATACACGAGTGCGACACATGGCAGCAAGACCACTGATACACGAGTGCGACAAATGGCAGCAAGACCACTGATACACGAGTGCAACACTTGGCAGCAAGACCACTGATAGACGAGTGCGACACACGGCAGCAAGACCACTGACACACGAGTGCGACACATAGCAGCAAGACCACTGATACACGAGTGTGACACACGGCAGCAAGACCACTGATACACGAGTGCGACACATGGCAGCAAGACCACTGATACACGAGAGTGACACATAGCAGCAGGACCACTGATACACGAGTACAACACATGGCAGCAAGACCACTGATACACGAGTGCGACACATGGCAGCAAGACCACTGACACACGAGTGCTACCCATGGCAGCAAGACCACTGATACACGAGTGCGACAAATGGCAGCAAGACCACTGATACACGAGTACAACACATGGCAGCAAGACCACTGACACACGAGTGCGACACATATCAGCAAGACCACTGATACACGAGTGCGACACATGGCAGCAAGACATTTTACGCACGAGTGCGACACATAGCAGCAAGACCACTGATACACGAGTGCGACACATGGCAGCAAGACCACTGACACACGAGTGCGACACATAGCAGCGAAACCATTGATACACGAGTGCGAGACATGGCAGCAAGACCACTGATACACGAGTGCGACACATGGCAGCAAGACCACTAACACACGAGTGCTACACATGGCAGCAAGACCACTGATACACGAGTGCGACACATGACAGCAAGACCACTACGTACACGCGTGCGACACATGGCAGCAAAGACCACTGGCACACGAGTGCGACATATAGCAGCAAGACCACTGATACACGAGTGTGACACATGGCAGCAAGATCACTGATACACGAGTGCTACACATGGGAGCAAGACCACTGACATACGAGTGCGTCACATGACAGCAAGACCACTGACACACGAGTGCGACACATGGTAGCAAGACATTTAACACACGAGTGCGACACATAGCAGCAAGACCACCAACACATGAGTGCGACACATAGCAACAAGACCACTGCTACACGAGTGCGACACATGGCAGCAAGACCACTGATGCACGAGTGCGACTCATATCAGCAAGACCACTGATACACGAGTGCGACACATGTCAGCAAGACCACTGATACACGAGTGCGACAAATGGTAGCAAGACCACTGACACACGAGTACGACACATAACAGCAAGACCACTGATACACGAGTGTGACACATGGCAGCAAGACCACTGCTACACGAGTGCGACACATGGCAGCATGACCATTGACACACGAGTGCTACATATGACAGCAAGGCCACTGACACTCGAGTGCGACACATGGCAGCAAGACCACTAACACACGAGTGCTACACATGGCAGCAAGACCACTGATACACGAGTGCGACACATGGCAGCAAGACCACTGATACACAAGTGCGACAGATGGCAGCAAGACCACTGACACACGAGTGCTACACATGGCAGCAAAACCACTGACAAACGAGTGCGACACATGGCAGCAAGACCACTGACACACGAGTGGGACACATAGCAGCAAGACCACTGATACACGAGTGCGACACATGACAGCAAGACCACTAACACACGAGTGCTACACATGGCAGCAAGACCACTGACAGACGAGTGCGACACATATCAGCAAGACCACTGATACTCGAGTGCGACACATGGTAGCAAGACATTTAACACACGAGTGCGGCACATAGCAGCAAGACCACTGACACACGAGTGCGACACATGGCAGCAAGACCACTGACACACGAGTGCGACACATGGCAACAAGAATACTGATACACGATTGCGACACATGGCAGCAAGACCACTGACACACGAGTGCGACACATAGCAGCAAGACCACTGGTACACGAGTGCGACAAATGGCAGCAAGATCACTGATACACGAGTGCAACACATGGCAGCAAGATCACTGACACACGAGTGCGACACATGGCAGCAAGACCATTGACGCACGAGTTCGACACATAGCAGCATGACCACTGATACACGAGTGCGACAAATGGCAGCAAGACCACTGATACACGAGTGCAACACAAGGCAGCAAGACCACTGACACACGAGTGCGACACATGTCAGCAAGACCACTGATACACGAGTGCGTTACATGGCAGCAAGACATTTTACGCACGAGTGCGACACATAGCAGCAAGACCACTGATACACGAGTGCGACACATGGCAGCAAGACATTTTACGCACGAGTGTGACACATAGCAGCAAGACCACTGATACACGAGTGCGACACATGGCAGCAAGACCACTGATACACGAGTGCGACACATGGCAGCAAGACCACTAACACACGAGTGCTACACATGGCAGCAAGACCACTGATACACGAGTGCGACACATGACAGCAAGACCACTACGTACACGCGTGCGACACATGGCAGCAAAGACCACTGGCACACGAGTGCGACACATAGCAGCAAGACTACTGATACACGAGTGCGACACATGGCAGCAAGACCACTGACGCACGAGTGCGACACATAGCAGCAAGACCACTGATACACGAGTGCGACACATGGCAGCAAGACCACTGACACACGAGTGCTACACATGGCAGCAAGACCACTGATACACGAGTGTGACAAATGGCAGCGAAACCACTGATACACGAGTGCAACACATGGCAGCAAGACCACTGACACACGAGTGCGACACATGGCAGCAAGACATTTTACGCACGAGTGCAACACATAGCAGCAAGACCACTGATACACGAGTGCGACACATGGCAGCAAGACCACTAACACACGAGTGCGACACACAGCAGCAAGACCACTGCTACACGAGTGTGACACATGGCAGCAATAACACTGCTACACGAGTGTGACACATGCAGCAAGACCATTGACACCCGAGTGCTTCATATGGCAGCAAGACCACTGACACATGAGTGCTACACATGGCAGCAAGACCACTGACACACGAGTGCGACACATGGCAGCAAGACCACTGACACACGAGTGCTACACATGGCAGCAAGACCACTGACACACGAGTGCGACGCATTGCAGCAAGACCATTGACTGCCTGGAGACATAGGGCAGCTATTGTTACTTAATCAATGAACCGTATTGTGCACTGCACTGCGGTCTGACTCCACAGCGAATGGCAGTAATCTACACATGTTACGGCTTCTTGAAGACAGGTTGGTGACCAATAAGGTGAATTATATCGTGATGTACGAAAATGTTCTGCGGATATAAACATAAGATCTAAAATCTGAGAGCATATGTTTGGTAAAATGGCTCCTTGAGGAGCCACTCATTAATCGCATAATGCTTCTACATACCTGACCCCAGGGTGGCATCAATGCCTGCCGAGCTTATGGATGCCAACGAATTTACTTAAGTTGATGCCCCATAACAAGGCATAACAGGAGATATCAAGGATACTTCATACTTATTATGAGACTTTATAAAACATTTTAAAAACTCCTTCATCGGATGCCACGGCAACTACCGCACCCATTTTGAAGGCTTTGTTGATTGCCATGTCGTATATATTTCTTCAGTTTAAAAATGTATGAAAATAGTTGTACCAGGAATAGAGCGTCGGATTGTTAGCTTCTGAACGCTGATTCGAAACATTAAAGAAGTCCTGACCCGTCTTAGAGTTTCAATGAAAGCAAAGTCGTTGGCGCACACCAGAACGACAAGCAATGCTGCCATCTTGAGGTGAGACGTATGTATAGACATAGACATACAGCTGTTTCCTCCTAGTTAGGAGGGTGGTTGAGTTAGGTAGACACAGGAGGTGGAGGCGCCCAATCTCCCCGACACAAGACCGCCGTGTCCATGTCGAGGCTCGAACTTGCGACTTGCAGCACCAGAGGCTGGCCCTGCTGTCGGATACGCTAACCACTCGGCCACGGCGACATGAGCTTTACTGAACATTATTGAAGTGAATTTTTATTACCCTTACTTTATTCAATACAACTATTGCGATTCCTGCTGTTAGGTGAATAAAACCTGATCCGATTAGTAATGTTTGGATTCTCATGGTAGATTCGTATTCATTTTTATTTATTTTGAAATTACAATTATTATGCAACAATTTCTCTCCTTCTTATAAAAAAACGTAATAATGCTCAAAATGATTGTGACGTGACCATGAAAATGTTATCATCACTGTACATATTTCAACAAAATTTCCAATACAAAAACAAAACCAACGAAAACTGATGTATTTAATAGTTAAGCGTCTAACGAAATGTATAATAATGAAATAATAATGACATATTTACAGCTAAACTGATTTGGAAGACACCCTGAATGAAGCATATCGTTAACTATTGCTGTCAGTATTGCTTTAAAAGCACAAAACCAACGTTCTATATTGTATTCGTCACTTGGGAACATTTGTGAATGTTATAAACGTAGTGAAAAGCAACAATTTCCAAGATTGCCGAACGCAGATATGTCCGAACAATTCTGAAACATTTCCTAAAGTTCATATCTCAGACGTTTTTAGCTGTCGCGAGAATATGTTAACTTACTCATCTGTTCCAGAATACCGTATAGGACAAAATTGACCTTGTGAGTAAATATGCAGCCTAGATTTATGGGGTACTTTGTAGAATACCAGACTACCACGAGACAAGTCGCTGGTAAAGAATTATTATTTATTTATTTAGGACGTTCCGATATGATCGGTACAAACTCGAACCAACCTAATCGTCCGTCTTTCCTGACCAATAAACCATCTCCTAGACAGTTGATCAAAATTGTACGACTGAGCTGTGGAGGGAGTCAAGGTACGAACTCCATTACGTGATCCGTGCACTTAGCACAGTTTAATGAACCATAGAAATTGCAGGGGCAATATCGAATCAGCCAGAAGAAACTCCACAACAATAAATGATGATTTGCCGTTGCATGGTCACACAAGCCTTCGTAATTCAGATTCAGTTACAAGGGAGCATTGCTAGTTTTTACTATTGAAATTCAACATGCGTTACCGCGGCCTTAGCTGCTCGAATGACGGGCGTGCGAGCACTGCTGCCTGCACCCGCCCCTCTTGGGCAGTGCGTGTCACGGCCGTGAGTCGGCCAGACCGTGACATGAGTTTTAAAAGAGATCGTGTTTGTCGACGCAGTGACTGCAGTGAACACCTCGGCTGACATAGGCTGTATTGAACGGTGAGCGGCCCGCTTCTGGGGAACTGCGGCACTGCAATGCAGCACGTCACTGCAGCACAGCCCTTCAACACGGCCCTGCAACAAGGCACTACACCACGGCACTGTAGCACCGCTGCAACGATGCACTGCAGCATCGCACTGCAGCACAACTCTGCAGCACAGCACTGTACCACGGCACTTCAACACGGCACCGCTATACTGCTGCAACACGGCACTGCAACATGACACTGCAGCACGGCAGTGTAACACGGTACTGCAGCAGGGCACCACAGCACATAACTGTAGCACGGCACTGCAATGCGGCATCCCATAAGAGCGCTGCAGCACGGCACTGCAGCAGGACGCTGCCGCATAACACTGAATACGATACTGCAGCACAAAACTGGAGCATGGCACTCATGTATGACATTGCAGTATGGCCCTGCTACACGACACTATAACACGGCACTGCAGTACTGTCCCATTGCACTGCTACACGGCACTGTAGCACGGCAGGGCAGCACAGCACTGCCACACGGCAGAGCATCACCGCACAGCAGCACGGCACTGCAGCACGGTACAACAACATGGCACGACAAACGGCCCACTAGAACCGCAGTACAGTGCGGCAATGCAATACGGCATTGCAGAACGTTACTGTCGCTCGGCCCTGCATTACAGCTCTGCAGCACAGCAATACAGCAGGGCACTGCAGCACGGCACTGCAGCATGGCACTGCAGCACGGCACTGCAGCACGGCACTGCAGTACGGCACTGCCGCACGACCCTTCAGCGCAGCACTGCAGCACAACACTGCAGCGCGGCATGGCAGCACGGCAATACAACACGGCACTGAACACGGCAATGCAGCATGGTATTGCAACACGGTTCTGCAGCACGACACTGTCGCACTGCTCAACAGAATAGCACTGCAGCCCGAAACTGCAACACGGCAATTGAAAACGGCATTGCAGCAAAAAACTGCAGTGCGGCCCTACAGTACGGCACCCCAAAAGAGCGTTGCAGCACGGCACTGTATCACGGCACTCCTAGACAGCACAACAGCGTTGGTACAGCAGCACGGCGCTGCTGCAGGACACTGAAGCACAATTTTGCAGTCCAGAACTGCAGCACGACACACCAGCTTGACACTGCAGCATGGTCCTGCAGCACCCCACTACAGTATGTCACTGCAACACGGCACTGCAACACGACACTGCAACACAGCACTTCAGCACCTCACTGCAGCACGATACTGCAACACGGCACTTCAGCTCGGCACTGTAACATGACACTGCTACACGACATTGCAGCACCACTCTACAGTACGCACGGTAACAAAGAAATGCAACACGGCACTGCAGCGCGGCACTGTAGCACGGCACTGCAGCATGGTACTGCAACACGGCCCTGCAGCACGACACTGCAGCACTGCCCTACAGCATGGCACTGCCCTACGGTACTGGAGTACGGTATTGAAGTGCGGTACTGGAGCACGGTACAGGAGTACGGTACTGGAGTACGGTACTGGAGTACGTTACTGGAGTACGTTACTGGAGTACGGTACTGGAGTACGGTACTGGAGTACGGTACTGGAGTACGGTACTGGAGTACGGCACTGGAGTACGTTACTTCAGTACGGTACTGGAGTACGGTACTGGAGTACGGTACTGGAGTACGGTACTGGAGTACGGTACTGGAGTACGGTACAGGAGTACGGTACTGGAGTACGGTACTGGAGTACTGTACTGGAGTACGGTACTGGAGTACGGTACTGGAGTACGGTACTGGAGTACGGTACTGGAGTACGGTACTGAAGTACGGTACTGGAGTACGGTACTGGAGTACGGTCCCGGAGAACGGTCCTGGAGTGCGGTACTGGAGTACGGTACTGGAATACGGTAATAGAGTATGGTACTGGAGAACAGTACTGGAATACGGTAATAGAGTATGGTACTGGAGAACAGTACTGGAGCACGGTACCAGACTGTACGATATAGGAGCAAATAGTTGTTGGTGTTTGAAGACCTGTCTGTGTACAGACACAAGTCTTTAAAACTTGTTCAAGCGACTTGACACGTTTCCTGTAAAGTCAGAATATTCTCCGTCCTTTTATTTTAGATCAGAGCTGTATTTTCTTCTCCATTCATGTTGTATTGGTAATCCTTATTAGATTAATTGTCAGTGAATTATCACTAAACCCACAGTGGAAAATATGTTTCCAGCGCATCAAGTTTGATGCGAAATTCATTTGAAGATATAAATCAACATCACTCTGAGCCGATACTCAACATCAACATCAACATCACTCTGAGCCGATGCTCAACATCAACATCAACATCACTCTATGCCGATGCTTTGCCATATCAGTTGTGAGTGATTTACACAACGGCCGCATCTATAGAATGATAAACTGATCAAATGACTTGGTAACATTATCAAATCAAAATAGTAATACAATAGGGAGCAGTGTTCACAAAATAATGCTGTTTTAGCAGTTTAAATTAAGGTCGCATAAATCAGTAGGGATGCTGCTTATTGACTGAGTGTGTTTAATACAGGGAAGCAAGTCGGGGTGTACATAAGCACCCTGAGTCAGTCAAGGACGACTTCCACCTGCAGGCAATAAGACAGTCCTGGATGATTTCCACAGGTAGGCAATGCGACAATCAAGGACGACGTCCACTTGGGGACAATGAGACAGTCTAGGACGACGGCCACTTGGATGCAATGAGACAGTCGGGGACGACGGCCACTGGTAGGCGATGAGACAGTCCTGGATGACTTTCACTGGTAGGCAATGAGACAGTCAAGTACGACGGCCACTGGTAGGCAATGAGGCAGTCAAGTACGACGGTCACTGGTAGGCGATGAGACATTCAAGTACGACGGCCACTAGTAGGCGATGAGACAGTCAAGTACGACGGCCACTGGTAGGCGATGAGACAGTCCTGGGACACTTCCACTGGTAGGTGATGATACAATCCTGGACGACATCCACTGGTAGGCAATGAGACAGTCCTGGATGACTTCCACTGGTAGGCAATGCGACAGTCAAGGACGACGTCCACTTGGGGGCAATGAGTCTGTCAAGGACGACGGCCACTGGTAGGCGATGAGACAGTCAAGCACGACGGCCACTGGTAGGCGATGAGACAATCAAGTACGACGGCCACTGGTAGGCGATGAGACAGTCAAGTACGGCGGTCACTAGTAGGCGATGAGACAGTCAAAGACGACGGCCACTTCTAGGAGATGAGACAGTCAAGAATGACGTCCACTGGTAGGCAAGGCAATGAAAAAGTCATGGACGTCGGCCACTGGTCGGCGTTGAGGCAGCTAACAGCTACTATCACTGTTGGAAAATACGACAGCTAAATATTACGGCCAATGGTTAATAACGGAATAGTCAACGACTACTCATACGCAACGAGACAGTAGGCAACTTCGACCACTAGTAGGCTACGAGACAGCCAACGACTTCGACCACTGATGGGCAGCAAGACAGCCAACGACTACGACCACTGATGGGCAGCAAGACAGTCCAACGACTACGACCACTGATGGGCAGCAAGACAACCAACGACTACGACCACTGATGGGCAGCAAGACAGCCAACGACTACGACTACTGATGGGCAGCAAGACAGCCAACGACTACGACCACTAATGGGCAGCAAGACAACCAACGACTTCGACCACTGATGAACAGCCAGACAGTCAACGACTACGACCACTGATGGGCAGCATGACAGCCAACGACTACGACCACTGATGAGCAGCAAGACAACCAACGACTACGACCACTGATGGACAGCAAGACAGCCGACGACTACGAACACTGAAGGGCAGCAAGACAGCCAACGACTACGACCACTGATGGGCAGCAAGACAACCAACGATTACGACCACTGATGGGCAGCAAAACAGTCAACGACTTCGATCACTGATGGGCAGCAAGACATCCAACGACTACGACCACTGATGGGCAGCAAGACAGCCAACGACTACGAACACTGATGGACAGCAAGACAGCCAACGACTACGACCACTGATGAGCAGCAAGACAACCAACGACTACGACCACTGATGGGCAGCATGACAGTCAACGACTACGACCACTGATGAGCAGCAAGACAACCAACAACTACGACCACTGATGGTCAGCATGACAGCCAACGACTACGAGCACTGATGGTCAGCAAGACAGCCAACGACTACGAGCACTGATGAGCAGCAAGACAGCCGACGACTACGACCACTGATGGGCAGTAAGACAACCAACAACTACGACCACTGATGGGCAGCATGACAGTCAACGATTCCGACCACTGATGGGCAGCAAGACAGCCAACGACTACGATCACTGATGGGCAGCAAGACAGCCAACGACTACGACCACTGATGGGCAGCAAGACAGCCAACGACTACGAACACTGATGGGCAGCAAGACAGTCAACGACTACGACCACTGATGGGCAGCAAGACAACCAACGACTACGACCACTGATGGGCAGCAAGAAAGCCAACGACTACGACCACTGATGGGCAGCAAGACAGCCAACGACTACGACCACTGATGGGCAGCAAGACAACCAACGACTACGACCACTGATGGGCAAAAAGACAGCCAACGACTACGACCACTGATGGACAGCATGACAGCCAACGACTACGACCACTGATGAGCAGCAAGACAACCAACGACTACGACCACTGATGGGCAGCATGACAGTCAACGATTCCGACCACTGATGGGCAGCAAGACAACCAACGACTACGACCACTGATGGACAGCAAGACAGCCAACGACTACGAACACTGATGGGCAGCAAGAGAGCCAACGACTACGACCACTGATGGGCAGCAAGACAACCAACGAATACGACCACTGATGGGCAGCAAGACAGCCAACGACTACGAACACTGATGGGCAGCAAGACAGTCAACGATTCCAACCACTGATGGGCAGCAAGACAGCCAAAGACTACGACCACTGATGGGCAGCAAGACAACCTACGATTACGACCACTGATGGGCAGCAAGACAGCCAACGACTACGAACACTGATGGGCAGCATGACAGTCAACGACTACGACCACTGATGGGCAGCAAGACAACCAACGACTACGACCACTGATGGGCAGCAAGACAGCCAACGACTACGACCACTGATGG
>SDVV010039265.1:0-7500 GCA_016164225.1 Gammarus roeselii | reverse complement strand
GCAGTGGTTCAGACACATGGAGAGGAATGGAAGATCTAGAGAAATGCTCATCAAATCAGTGGTTATTAGAAGTTGGCTAAACAAAGGATTGGTTGGATGGGTGATGGCGTGAAGAACGCGTTAGTGAGCAGTGCAATCGGTGTTCGGTGTTAGGGTAGCAAGAGAGAGATGGCATGGGATAGCCATGAGTGTAGAATGATTTTGTGAACGGATGAAATTAACGCGACCCTGAAATGCTTTCCCACCATTGGATGCCCCGATGAAACGGGATAACCTAGGGTGCCCAGCACCAATTATGCCTTATGAGTGAACTTTTGAAAGTTGTCAGGCCCTGCAACGGATACATATCTCTGTGCTGCTCACTGACTCTGAGTGTGAATGGGTTCCATACCATACCATTTTTATCTAAAGGACAGAGATATGGCTTGTGTATAAGTGTAAAGAGTGTGAGGTCGGCCTTTCTGGGAGAGACTGTTTTCGGTGCATGTCCCTTCCTGGGACAAAAAGTCATCTCATATTGTCACTAATCTTTTGTCCTGTTGAACGTATCTTTTTTTTAACTCTTCAATCAATTGTATTTTATTAATCCCTACAATGTCCCGCACTCGAGCTACTTGCAGTTGTTTCTTTCACTGATATGTCCATCTAATCTCAAAATATGTAAGACTATCGCACTGCACGAAATGAATATGAGGAGCAAATGATGAAATTAATTTATATACATAACATTCAAATGGTTGACTATTCTTGTCTAATCCAACAGGTGATAATACTCTGCCGTGTAAACAGTCGTGCTGGGTGATGTCGACAATTTCCAAGTTCCTCCACTTCGATCCTCCTCAACTTTGACCGTCTTGGACAGACTTTAGGCGTGACTACTTCCTCTGCTACACAAGTACCACTGATCACTCTAATGTATTTTGGATGCGTGTAAGCGTTATTGAAGTTTGCCCAATCCAGTAAAATGAGACTTTAATCAATGACCGTTTATGATCAAATTGAAAGTGCGGATTTTACCAGCTTATTCTGTTTTTAATGTTTAAATTATTGTTTTTAATCTGCTTGGGAAATTTATCAGATATTCAGTTGAGTGATTCCAGTTTGATGGCTGTATAGAGCACGCATTATCGTAGTGAGGCTCATCAACTCGCCTAAACAGAGAAGGAAAGGCTTCTGTGTCCAGTGTATGGGTGTCATCATTTTGCTGGGAACAGCTGCTTTACCATAGCTGTCATCAAAGACGCATCACCACTAGCGTTGCCGTCAAGGTGCAACAACTGTCGTAGGACAAACTGCTCTGAATAGTGAGAACCTCCTGCAGATTTTGATGGCAGGCCTCAAACATTCAACAAATTGCCACACAAATAATTTGCATGGAATAGTATTTTGCACCATTGAAAACAAAGTCATTTCTTTGCATCCTTCTGGCCAAATACAAGCCCAGCAGCTGATGATTGGATGCTCTCTTTACTGACTTCTTATCACACAGCCCCGTTGGTGTCTTGTTGACGTCTTGTAAGTGGCCCTTCTACACGAACTGGATGCGACAATTTAAAATGCTTTTATTCTACCTATTAGCAGAGTTTTGATAACTCACTTATGGGTAGTTTTTAATTGATGTTTGACTGATTATCAGCTGCTATCACTTTATGTTGACGACTATTGTGAGCCACCGGCCTAAGTTAACATTTGAGTCATCACAAACGCAAAATCGAATTTTGAGCAGTTGTGCTGTACATGGTTTTGACCAGTCACTGTACGTAAATTAGAGTTTGCGGATGGACCGATGAGCTTTTTATTTGTCATGTCATGTTGCAATTATAATAATAATAATTATTATTATTATTATTATTATTATTATTATTATTATAATAATAATAATAATAATATATATATTTTTTTTGAAATCTTGGTAAACACACAGGATATTCAAGCCCCTAGCTAGAAGAATCTATTCGAACAGTATAAAATAGGAATCAATTGAATCAATAATGAAAGATTAACACAGTTAGAGGTCATAAAAACAGATCACATGAGTAAAAATTACGAAGTAAGCACAAAATTCATTAAGTCATATAGATCACATAGTCAAAGTAATGAAAGAGATCACAGAAGTCAATGTTATGAAATAGCTTCTAGCGTATTCATAGACTTTGCTCTTCTACGGTCACTATGACTTCTTTCCCTTTGAGGACCAATCCTTATATTTGTTCAGCAGTACAATTTTGTGGCGCGTAGACTTTGCTCTTCTACGGTCACTATGACCTCCTTCCCGTTGGTCCTTATAATTGTTAGACAGTACAACTTCGGCGCTCGTAGCCCCTTACTCTGAAGGCAGTTTTACAAAAATCTTTTGCTCAACAGTTAATAGGAATTTGCGAAATGAAGTTGAGCCTGATGAAAAATATGTCCCTAGGTAAACCTTGTGTAATTATTTAAATGTTGAGTCATTTAACTCAGTTTAACTAACTAAATTCTTTGTTAAACATCATCCATAAAAATATTTGTTCTATGAACAAAAACAGCAACAAATTTCTACTTATTCTCAGTTCCCTTGATGTGAAATTTGCCCTTGTAGTATGTACCGAAAACTGGTTCACCGATGCCGTAGATTTTCATCCATGTTCCTGGTTACGGAGCTTGCCTCACTATTCGAGCTCACCGTCGTGTCGATTGGGTGACTCTCCTTGCTGACCAAGCCCTCTCCTCGTTTCGCCTCTCAACTGTCAATTATTTGAGATAAGTACGATGGTTGCGCAGCAGGTATCGATCTAAATATTGACAAGTACCTTGTCATGGGGGTCTATCATCCCCCTCAAACTTCTGCTAATTCCTTTAGCAAATCCTTCTTCAAATGAGATTACCGGTGCCAGTGCTGCGATTGTTGGGGATTTCAATATTGATATAGGCTCAAACAATCTTCCTAGTAGTCAACTAATTTGACTACTTGACTGGCGCAGAGGGCGAGTGTCGCGTCGAGGCTGGTCGAGATCAGTCGAAACATGTTGAGGCCAGTCGAGTTGGCCGCGACGAGCCGAAGCTGGCCGAAATGATTCGAGGCAAGTCGAGATGAACTGAGGCGAGGGGTCTCGGGGTAATCTGGGAGCTCGGGAAGACCCGGGGGACATGGGTCACCCTCCGGGATTCATCGGGCTCTTTTGCGACCGAAGGGACCAATGCCCCCCCCCCCACGCCCTATCCCCTTAAACAAACTATCAGTGCGTCATCAATAATCTGAGCAGTTTTTCTGCCCATGACGAACCTGCTCTTACTTTTTTCCACGATCCACAATATTATAACGCTGGAATATTTGTGCAGGAGTTCGTATATGTGATTTTGTGAAAAGGTATTTTTTCTTCAGTGTGTGCTCGCTCGCGCGTGCACGGACCATATGCAGTTTCTGGGGTTAACCTGAACTGGGCAGCTATAAAACCTTGTGACGCGTTGCGGTTGGAGTCCATCTCATCCGTGAAACCATAGACCTTGTACCAATTTTGACGATGCTGTCTGTGCGCACTGTTGCGCGTGCTTGTTATTCTTGGAGTTCTGGGTGGTGGGAGGCGGGGATTCGTTTTGTCTGAGTCTTTATCTTGCCTGAATGAATAAATTGTAATAAAAAATAAAATAGACCGCGTAGCTGTGAACATTGTGTTGCGTTGCTGCCGGAGCTGACTTTGTCCGTGTAGCCGTGAACCTTGTACCAATTTCGACGGTACTATCTGATCGCACTGACGTATGGACATATAACTCATGAGGTTTTAAGGGGTTGGAGGCGAGGATTCGTTTCGTTGCATCTGAGTCTTTATCTTACCTAAATGCATAAATTGTATTTATACAACTAAACCGCGTAGCTACCTAAACTTATATGGTGCATTATCTTCTAGCTATAGCAGAAGCATATTCATCCCACTTTTGCACTCCAGTATTGAATTAGTGTGATTGTCAATTATTTAATAATTTCCTTGCGGTCGTGAAGTGCAGATATTCAGTGTTATGTAAATTCTTTATGTACAATTCACGTTGTCTATTCACCTTTTCTTTATTTATGCAATTTTTTTAGAGGTATCTGAACAATATGTTAACGCAATATGTTAGTTTACCAACCTCATGTTCTCAGGATTTCCTAACCCCATATATTCGAGATTGCCCCTCCCCCCCAACTCAATGTTTTCGAAATTGTTCCAACCCCATGTATTCGTGAATTCCCCACCCCGTGTATTCATGATTGTCCGACCTCATTTATTATTGATTTCCCAACAACAGGCATTCATGATTCTTTCCTCAAAAAAGACGTTATCTAGTGATCATTGATTATAATAATGTAATAAATAATTTGTTGCATAATATAAGAACCGGCGGCATACTAGCGATGGGTTGCAATGAATTCAATTGAACTATTAATTACGGTAATTCAAATAGTGTACATGATAATGAAGTGTTATGTTTAATGTAAGATAAATTGAAAACCCATTGCTAGACAATGGAAATAAAGGATTTAATAATAATTAATAATGATAGCTGTAAATATTGTGTTGCGTTGCTGTCGGAGCTGATGTTGCCCGTGTAGCCACTGACCTTGTACTAATCTCGAAGATGCTACCTGTACGCACTAGGGTGCGTACATGTCACTTTATGTTCTAAAGAGTGATCCTCACACACTTAGGCGTGCAAGCCTACTGGAAACAATGATCATCGAGCCCTATGGGGGAGCCTATTATGACTCACGTTGAGGCTCTGGCGGAAATGAGGCTCAAATCAAATCAAACCATGTGGAGATAACTGAACTAGTGGAAACTGAAGTGAAGTCGCGATTGAAGGAGGGGTGTAAAGTGTTGGGTGCACTGAAGAGAGTAATGAGCTGTAAGACGTTGGGGATAGAAGCAAAGAGAGGGCTGTATGAGGGTGCTGTTGTCCCAACTGTGCTCTACGGAGCTGAGACTTGGGGGTGAGAGCAGAGGAGAAAAGAAGGTTAAATGTTTTCGAGATGAAATGTTTGAGAAGCATATCGAGAGTAACACTGAGAGACCGGATCACCAACGACGTGGTTCCAATCAGAACAGGGATGGTGAAGAAGTTGGAGGACAGAGCGGATTTGCGTGTTCTGAGATGGTTCGGACACATGGAGAGGATGGATGAAAATAATGGTGAAAAGGATGATGAAAGCGGAGGATGGTATGAAGCAGGCATTAGGAAAGGAGACACGAATTTGGAGGTGGCGAGAGAGCGTGCAATGAACAGGCGTGCGTGAGTGGAGAATGGTTGTGAATGTTTGATTTTAACGCTGCTCTGATGTGCTTTCCATCCATTGGCACCCCGCTGTCGGGATGGTCGTGGGTGGGGAGGGCCAGGCCATTATGACGCGGCGGGGGTAAACCAGTGAAAACTGTCGGGCCCTGCTGCTGACAACGGATCCTCGAACTGCACTCGTAACCCAGAGTGTATGTTGCGGGGGTACCGGCCGACCCTTCAGCACAGAAGGGCTGAGTTGTGTGAGTGTGAGCGTATGAGGGTGTGAGGTGCGCCTTGCCGTCGGCCACCCCCCTTTCTGGGGGATGCGGCCTAGTGTCTGTATCTGTAATTTCAGACACTTCATTTTCTGTTTGCGACTTCCATCCCAACGAGTGTCACAGCTAAGTCCTCCACTACTATTGAGCACGTGTGGACAAACAGTGTTCTCCACCATGAGGCTATGTTGTTCTTACTCTTCACAAAAGCGATTACTTTCCTATTCTTATTTCAATTTAGGTTATGTAAGTGATCTGATGAGTTGTAAGTTTGGATGGCTTAAGCTCTGTAATGTTGAATGATTCAAGATCGGAGTCAGTTGATTTGTGTTCAAAATTCTCAGCTTAAATGATGCTCCCGTCCATACCAACTGTGCATTCTGTCATAGGAAACTGTCATAAATCAATGATGAGGCTTACCTTGTATAAACGAAGATAGCTTTGTGCAGAGGCAGTATCGTAACCAATGACGGACAACTGAGTTTGAAATTAACATCGCATACTGTTCTTCGCGTCTAAGCTCGAAAGTTTACAAGTTTCCAGGGTATAGAAACTTTTTTTGCTGTAGCAAAATAAGAGCCTGTCACCGCTCTATGCCGAATATCGCTCCGAGACCGAATATCGTCTCGTAAAGGTTAAAGTTATCAACTTAATTGGAGAGATCGACTATCATCTCTTTCGAGCGAGAGCAAGAAGGCACCCCAGAGGGATACCCCCTGGGGGTATCCCAGGCTCACCCCACCCGCCTTCCCGTGGTGTCCTCGTTGTCCACCAATATTCATTTGTCACTTTGTTTAAATACGTCTTGAGTTATAAGATCCCTCCACCGTCCCCCCTTTCAGTTTGTAGCTACATCCCCTCCCCTTGGTGCACAAAGAGGTGAGTTCCCAACTGACACCGGGGTTTGTGAACTTAGAATCGAAACCAATTGAAATTGAAGAAAAAAAAATAAGGCTAGTTTTAAGAGCAATTAAGTTAGTGTATATATTCGTATATACAACAGAAATGAATGTAAAGAAAGCCCCATCTTCATTACCCAGGACCCCGGGTAGAAGTCGGGATCAAACAATGGGCAAGACCATGCCCTATCGGAGAGGGGCTGATGGCCCCTCCAGAGCGTCGCACTCAAACAAGTCTGCAAGAGAGAAAGACGAGCCCCTCAGAGATTCCTCATCGACGAGAGTAATCGACGACACGGATGACCGCGCCTCAAAGCTGGATGCGAATATAACCGGAATGCAGAATACTCGGGGCAAGATATGCAAAATGATAGGCCTTCTCGAGCTGGAGACTGAGGACTGCTCGGCACCCTCCAGTGAAGTCGGCGAGCGTCTCCCTAAACTTGAGAACCTTTGTGCAACTATGAATACCCGACTGGATGAGCTGATGAAGAGGATAGAGGCCAGGGAACCCGTAACCTGTTCGTGTGCTTCCGCCTCTGCCCTTTCAGATAACGTCGCTCTCCTCCCAGCCGAAACTCGTAACGCTCGAACACCAAAAAACACAAAGAGGGGACAATACACACGATTTGATGACCACAACCTATTCAACAACGGCCCCAAATTCCCCGAACACTTGGAAATGACATTTGATGTCAATGACAGACAGGATATTTGCCCATATAAACTACGAGAAGAACTGGGCTCCATGACTGGCCGTCCGATTCTCAACATCACCGCCAGCGGTGACGATAGCTTTACCATTAAAGTAGACACAAAACTTCAAAATGACACTATACTCTCCAAAAACAGAATATGCGGAAAATCTTGCAAAATCATACCACACCCAACTTTTTCCACGAGTTCAGGCCTGATTTACATCGAGAATCTCCCGAGTGATGAAGTCGACGAATTCATCACCGGACTCGTCCAATACGAGGAATGTATAGTTGAAGCGAAAATCGCACCAAAAATCAAACCAAGAAGAAACACCACCACGGCCCTTCTGCTTAAATTCAATTGCCCCACCCCACCTAACTACATAGACATACCCTTCT
>SDVV010039264.1:0-10648 GCA_016164225.1 Gammarus roeselii | reverse complement strand
GATGCGAGGCATCCTGGATCACGCGAGACAGCGATGAGAGGCATCCTGGATCACGCGAGACAGCGATGAGAGGCATCCTGGATCACGCGAGACAGCGATGCGAGGCATCCTGGATCACGAGAGACAGCGATGCGAGGCATCCTGGATCACGAGAGACAGCGATGCGAGGCATCCTGGATCACGAGAGACAGCGATGCGAGGCATCCTGGATCACGAGAAACTGCTAATGTTTTTCTTCTCTGGGCCCAACTATTGATTTGTCGTATTAAGACGAAACATTATTTATTTATAACTTTAGGTTATCATTAAACTCACTAGTAGCGCTTGTTGTTTTGACCAATTTGGAGACTAGTCGTTGAGAAAGAAAAGACGGGCGCGGTGTTGTTGTGGAGACGTCTTAGTTGGCGTCGATCTGTCGCAGATGAGTTCTTTTTCTTTCTTAGAAGGAAATGGTCTTGATCTCCCCTATTCAAATATTATAGTGACAACATCTTTCTTGAACCAAAAAACTGCTCCTCACCCATCATGTTACAATGCTTTGTTTCAAAGAATGTGTGGTGTTATAGTCTTCTTACCAACCTGTTCTAAAATATGTCGCATAGTCTAAACTATGAATCTAAAATAAAATTAGGCATTCATCCACATGCGATGTGGCTACAATTTACTCGGCGTTGTCCACTGGGAGCTTCATTAACATGTGGCATCGGTTTTATAAGCAATTTCTATGTCAGTCTTGCAGCTCCTAGTACAACAAGTCAGCAGTTTTTTAGTACATGTGTTATTTGAATTTGACGTGCTATCTTCTAAAATTATGTTGTCATAAAATTTCAATTGATGGTGAGTCCTCTATGAGGTGAGTCCTGTATGAGGCGAGTCCTGTATGAGGTGAGTCTTGTATGAGGTGAGTCCTGCATGACCTCTGGATCTTCATGAAAAAAAATCCCACACCTAACACGTGATGAGAAACCTTGAATTTCACTTTGTGTTGTACGTATTGTACGACACAGTCAACGTTCCTAGTAATTTTGTAGATGCTCTTATCGTGCTGCTTCTTTCCGCGAGTCCAATGTCTTTCTCGGAGAAGAGCAGTCAGGGTAGAAAGAATTTCTTTGATATCTCATCCTCTCATTTTATTAGTCTTCAATAAAGAAACCTTGGACAACGTCCTCGGTGATCCCTTTCCCATAGTCTCTGTTCTTGCTGCACGGCAAGCACGAAGTCGGGGACGGCTCAATGCAACATTAGGTTATTTCCGTGCACGATATCTACAAGTCTATTCGTAGTTCATTTTTCCTCTCCTTCCCATGAACCAGCCTGACGATATGGGCAAACAGTGCCCCTGGACCTAGCCAAATCAATAGACTTACTAGTAACCGAACATGCAAATAGGCAATTCTGCCCATCATTAAAATGCCTTTTAAAGTGAACTTCCTGTGGGACAGGGCAATTTCTGAATCCTGCCCCACCATTCTTTTTCATACTCCGTGGCCGTGGCGCACCTAATCTACGCGCGCTAACAACTTCTGTAGACTTCGTATCAAATCGTGCATCTTTCAATGTTGCGCATTATTGACGACTGCAGTGATGAACACGGTAAGGATCGCGTCCATGAGCTTCCCCAAGCTTCCCACCTGTGTCCTAAATATCATCCTGCCGTGCGTGTCACTATTTTGAACAGTGAACAGCCATCGTCCTTCCTTGGCCTCTCATCATCTGAACATTAAAGCTGTCGGGAAAAGGCCGTCATTCTAGGGTTTGAGGCCTCTCATCGACCAAACTTTACGAGGAGAGGAACTCCCCGCCACTTTGCATTCTGTGCCAACCTGCCACAATACGCCCCTGTCCTGGACTCTCTCCCCTATGGCTTCCACGAAATGTACCTCATACTTGCCGAGTTTGGCCGGTGTTTGAGTTGTAGACCCATCCATACAAGCCCAAAGTTTGGGGCCGCGGATGACATAACCTAATAGTCGCTGCAAGGGCGACGAAACAATGCTGGTTAATAATAACTAGCCTGTTAAACCCAGTGAGCAGGTTTATTCAATTAGAATTGCGGATGTTTCATAAAAGTGTGTGTGCGTGCGTGTGGGTGTACGTGTGAGGGTGGCTATACACGTGCATGAGAGGAGTGTGAGGTAAGTGGCCTTACGTCTGTAACTGTAAACTTCTCACCAAACCCTCTTCTAATTTGATTATTTTAAACATGAATTGCATGACTCGTGAATAAATTATTCAGTGTATGTTCTTGTTGTTTGCTAGCCATCATCTTGTAGTACCATACGATTGATTTCTGTAGCATAAAAGACTGCAGCCTTTTACCAGACGCCGAAGACAAACTTAAGGAATGCTTAGCTGTTCGTGCCCTGCTTTTGGTAGCAATCACTTGCAACGACATTGATTGTTACTTTGCTAACGCTACCACAAGGGATTGGTAAAAATGTGATTTGCTTTACTTATACTCAATTTATGGTTTGTGCACGCTTCGTTGCTTGATTTCATTCTAATTTCATAGCAGTTTTGTCATTCCGTTTCGGCATATATGCTTGAAAGACTCATGAAACCAGCATTTTTTTTTAGCCTTTTAGTCGTGAGTGTGTCTGCACAGTTTCCACACTCGCCCAATACAGCGAAGGGCTCTCTGGTCACGTGTTAGCTGGTGAGGCTGGCACGGCCTCACTGCGCACAGATCTGCATTCCCGACACGACTTGGCTTGCGTCTAAAGTATGTTGGCAAATGGACGTCCACAACCTAGGTAAACTTACAGACGATACTCGCTCGTGTAACGAATGGCTAGCTGGATTTGAGTGAGTGAGCTCACAAACGTGCTATGTCAAAAATATTACAAACCTGGAAATGTGTTGCTGTGGAGGCTTAAGACACGTTTCAATTTCACCTATCATCATCACTATCCAGTTCTCTTGAATATGGTATTACAAACACATTCCACATGCATTATCAACATGAATCTTCTCACCTCAGCCGCGCTTAGGTGGGGTGAGGCTGCTGATACTATCGTGTTAGCAACATTTAGGGATGTGTGCTCACGGTACTTCACTGCCCCTACCAACATGATATTTTTCCCGAGAGCTCAAAGCCCCGCAGCTGATCAGCACAAGTGCTTCGTAAATTTGCCGATGATCATGTGATGCGGGGTCAGGCATCCGGTGTCAGCCGTGGACACTCGGGTGATACTGGCTGCAGGGCAATCACGCTGAAGGGATGAGGATGAGCCTTATGGTAGTAATCTAGGAAGCACTGTTTTATAGTCTTCCAATGATTTAATTACAAAATTCGTCGTACACCCTAGCTGGTGTGAAAGTGAAATCGCTGAAATCCTGTTAACGAAGGATTTTATTACATAATCCTCGTATAAATCTGCCAAAGATAACAAGCTGGATTTCACAGAGGTTACTTTCTAAGATTCATTCCCGCGTGAGCGAATCCATTCCGTTCTAATCAATTGGCACTACCGATTCAACTGTTGATCCCCGCACCATTTGAAGGATCTGCAATCATTCAACTGTTGATCCCTGCACCAAATGAAGGATCTACAATCTTTGAACTGTTGATCATCTCACCATTTGGAGGATCTACAATCATTCAACTGTTGATCCCCGCACCATTTGGAGGATTTACAATCATTTAACAGACAATCCCCGTATAAAATGAAGGATCTACAATAATTCAACTGTTGGCCCATGCATCGAATGAAGAATCTACAATCATTCAACGGTTGATTCCCGCACCAAATGAAGGGTCTACAATCATTCAACTGTTGGCCCCTGCATCGAATGAAGGATCTACAATCATTCAACGGTTGATTCCCGCACCAAATGAAGGGTCTACAATCATTCAACTGTTGGCCCCTGCATCAAATGAAGGATCTACAATCATTCAACTGTTGACCCCCGCACCGAATGAAGGATCTACAATCATTCAACTGTTGATCCCCGCACCAAATGAAGGAGCAACAAACATTCAACGCGTACAGCCTAGCAACGATATTAGGCATTAAAGCCTTGCCAGGAGCTCAAGTCTTATTCACTTGCAATACACTGAGTCTTGAAAGTAGCAAGGCTCCTATTTACCTAATTACATCATTTGTGAAGCTACCTACGAAGAAGCGCTGATCCACGGGCCACCCCCACCCTTCATCTCCACCTCCTTTCCTTCTCGCCTCCTCCTCCACACGGCCTGATGACGTCATTTGCATAATTGCCGCTCTTCTTTTAATGAAGTTAGCGAATTTTACTGCAGCTGCTGACGGCAGCAGACAGAACACTCGTCGCTCGTCGGAGGCAGCCTCTTGGCGGCCGACACTTTTGCTGGCTCCACAAGATAAACAAACGGGCGTGTCTTTGAGCTTCTTAAAGGACTGACTTCGCTTGAACAAAACTTAAAAGGCTTCAATTTGTTGGGAATTTGCGTTGCTGTCAAACCACGTTTTGGGTCCCATTCAACATGTCGCTGTGACCTTTTTTTGCTACTTTTTCAGAAACCCAACGTACGAAATCATTTTATGGTTCCGTTGAAATGCGTGCACGTTTTTCGAAACTAATGTTTTCCTTTTTAGTATATATCTTTCCTTGAAAAATGCATGTAGGTACAATATAATCATAAAAGATTCCATAAATAGTGAATGAATTCAGAAACAGACGCAAGGCCGAATCCCCAGAAGAAGGGTGAACCACGGCCAGACTCACCTCATACTCCTCCCATGCATTCACACACATTCCAAAACTTAGCTCTTTAACGCTAAGTTTACCAGGACATCGCAGCACACACTTCGGGTCAAGAGTGAGGTCAGAGTTCAGTGTCAACAGCCTCCACCCACGCTCACCTTGTTTCTCAACGAGCTGTGAAGCGTGGAAAGCGACATGACTGAGGCGTCAAAAGACGTCCACTCCTGATCATTTTCCACTCATTACGCGCGCACTCGCTACCTCCACACTGATATTTCCCCCCTAAAGCCTGCTTCACGCCATCCATACACAAACGCTTCGTGTTCCTCTAGGACTACGCCAGCTCGCCTATTTACTCCATCCTCTATCTTCTTCACCATCTCCGTTCTTATTCGAACTTAGTCATTATTGGTCCTATCCCTCAGCGGCACTCCTGTCATACCTCTCAGACATTTCATCTTGAAAGCGTTCAACCATCTTCTCTCTTCCGCTCTCACCTCCCACGTCTCAGCCCCGCTGTGCCCAGTTGGGACAATCATTCCCAACTTGTCCTACAGTTCATACTCACAGTGAAGGGAACAGAGCAGTAATAGAATCTTGACGACGTCGTGCATTCTTGCGCTGGTCACGAAATGCACGTAAAACTGCCTTTGGTGTTAACCGACGTGGATGATCGCCCTCCCTCTGCTCACAGAGATGGGCTGGGATGGGGCGTGTAGGTACTAGAAAGACAGCCTGCTGGCATGATCGTTCTCCCTCTTCTCTCAGAGATTGGCTGGAATGGGGCGTGCATGAGCTGGAACGACAGGTGTTGGCTGCGTCCCGTGCAGCCCACATGTGCTGCACAAGTGTTCTGTTTCCGTTTGTCGCACGATTCGCTCCCTGTTGTTCCTGTATAGCGTGTAACGGTCGACATGACTCACGTCCCTACTGCCACACCTTCTTGTAAAGCGTGCAACGGTCGACATGACTCACATCACTACAGCCACTCCTTCTTGTGAAGCGAGTAACGGTCGACATGACTCGCATCACTACAAACACACCTTCCTGTGAAGCGTGTAACGGTTGACATGACTTGCATCACTACAGCCACACCTTCTTGTGAAGCGAGGATTAACGGTCGACATGACTCGCATCACTACAGCCACACCTTCTTGTAAAGCGTCCAACGGTCGACATGACTCACATCACTACAGCCACACCTTCCTGTGAAGCGTGTAACGGTTGACATGACTCGCATCACTACAGCCACACCTTCCTGTGAAGCGTGTAACGGTCGACATGACTCACATCACTACAGCCACACCTTCCTGTGAAGCGAGTAACGGTCGACATGACTCGCATCACTACAGCCACACCTTCCTGTGAAGCGTGTAACGGTCGACACGACTCACATCACTACAGCCACACCTTACTGTGAAGCGTGTAACGGTCGACATGACTCGCATCACTACAGCCATACCTTGGGTGAAGCGTGTAACGATTGACATGACTCACGTCCCTACAGCCACACCTTCCTGTGAAGCGTGTAACGGTCGACATGACTCACCACTACAGCCACACCTTCCTGTGAAGCGTGTAACGGTCGACATGACTCACATCACTACAGCCACACCTTCCTATGAAGCGTGTGACGGTCGGCATGACGTTCGTCACCTACAACCACACCTTGTGAAGCGTGTAACGGTCGACATGACTCGCATCATTACAGCCACACCTTCCTGTGAAGCGTGTAACGGTCGACATGACTCACACCACTACAACCACACCTTCCTGTTAAGCGTGTAACGGTTGACATGACTCACACCACTACAGCCACACCTTCCTGTTAAGCGTGTAACGGTCGACATGACTCACACCACTACAGCCACACCTTCCTTTTCAGCGTGTAACGGTCGACATGACTCACACCACTACAGCCACACCTTCCTGTTAAGCGTGTAACGGTCGACATGACTCACATCACTACAGCCACACCTTCCTGTTAAGCGTGTAACGGTCGACATGACTCACACCACTACAGCCACACCTTCCTGTTAAGCGTGTAACGGTCGACATGACTCACACCACTGCAGCCACACCTTTCTGTTGAGCGTGTAACGGTCGACATGACTCACACCACTACAGCCACACCTTTCTGTGAAGCGTGTAACGGTCGACATGACTCACATCACTACAACCACACTTTCCTGTGAAGCGTTTAACGGTCGACATGACTCACACCACTAGAGCCACACCTTTCTGTTGAGCGTGTAACGGTCGACGTGACGTTCGTCGCCTACAACCACGCCTTCCGTGGAATGGGAATTCAGACACTTTTCTGCGTCTTTTTGCAGCATTGAAATTCAATCCATTACCTTTCAACAGTTTTGCTGTAAAGAAAATCCGAACATTGACCGAGATTTATTAACTCATGAGAGAAAGCAGCTCTATCTCAACATGTGTAAATTATTATGGATGAAATGTCTCTTACCCCACGCTGTGTGCTCTCGGTGGAACACTGGTGGCAGTCGGCAACTCGATTACGGATGAAATGTCTCTTACCCCACGCTGTGTGCCTTCGGTGGAACACTGGTGGCAGTCGGCAACTCGATTACGGATGAAATGTCTCTTACGCCACGCTGTGTGCCATCGGTGGAACACTGGTGGCAGTCGGCAACTCGATTACGGATGAAATGTCTCTTACCCCACGCTGTGTGCCTTCGGTGGAACACTGGTGGCAGTTACCCCACGTTGTGTGCCTTCGGTGGAACACTGGTGGCAGTTATCCCACGCTGTGTGCCTTCGGTGGAACACTGGTGGCAGTCGGCAACTCGATGCAATAATGTTATCGAATTGCGTCAAGACTTTTGGCTACCTCACTTTATAGGCTGTGAGAAGGACAAGTTGGTTGCATTCAGTTCCTGTCTGGATTAATTGTAGCAGTGCAGTCAATCTCTGGCCAGAAATATATTCTGTCCTCCTCTCTCGCATCCTCTCGTACTTGGCTCGCAACGTAGACCCTTATTTTTCTTCCTATTCTGGATAAACTTCTTCTGGAGGGCTGAGCAAACAATCTGTGTAGGCCTCTTGGCCTCTATTGGCTGCAGCAGCCCCCGCCGACCTGCCATCATCCGTGGGGGCATAGATGAGTGAGTTTTGTTCGTGGAATGAGGGTCTTTGCGTGTGGAGTGATGATTTTTGCGTGTGGAGTGATGGTTTTTGCGTGTGGAGTGATGGTTTTTGCGTGTGGAGTGATGATTTTTGCGTGTGGAGTGATGATTTTTGCGTGTGGAGTGATGATTTTTGTGTGTGGAGTGATGAATTTTGCGCGCGGATTGATGATTTTTGCGCGCGGATTGATTGATAAATTTTGCGTGGGGAGTAATCGCGCGTGGAGTGATGAGTATTGTACGCGTGGAGTGATCATTATTGTGCGCGTGGAGCGATGAGTATTGTACGCGTGGAGCGATCATTATTGTGTGCGTGGAGCGATGAGTACTGTACGCTTGGAGTGATCATTATTGTGCGCATGGAGCAATGAGTTTTGTGCCTTGGAGGAATGAGTATTGTGCGCGTGGAGTGATGAGTGTTGTAGGAGTGGAGTGACAAAATTGTTAGCGCGAAGTGACGAGTATTGCGCGTGGTGGGATGAGTATTGCTCGTGTGGTGATGAATATTGCGCCTGGAAAGAACAGTATTGTGCGTAGAGTGATTTGTACTTTGCGTGGTGGGACCAGTATTGTGAGTTGAGTGATCATTATTTGGCGCAGAGTGATCAGTATTGCGCGTGAGGTGGTCAGTATTTATACGTGTTGTGATCAGTATTGCGCGTGAAGTCGTCGGTATTGCGCATGGACCTTGGTCAGTATTTTTACGTGGTGTGATCAGTATTGCACGTGGAGTGATCAGTATTGCGCGTGGAGTGATCAGTATTGCACGTGGAGTGATCAGTATTGCGCGTGGAGTGATCAGTATTGCGCGTGGAGTGGTCAGTATTTTTACCTGGAGTGATCAGTATTGCACGTGGAGTGATCAGTATTGCACGTGAAGTGATCAGTATTGCGCGTGGAGTGGTCAGTATTTTACGTGGTGTGATCAGTATTGCACGTGGAGTGATCAGTATTGCGCGTGGAGTGGGTAGTAATTTAAGTGGTGTGATCAGTATTGTGCGTGGAGTGAACAGTATTGCGCGTGAAGTGGTCAATATTTTTACGTGGATTGATCAGTATTGCGCGTGGATTGATCAGTATTGTACGCACAGTGAAACGTTACGTGCGTGGAGTGTTGAGCATTGTGCATGGTGTAATGCGTGCTGCATGTGGAGTGATTAGTATCGTCCGCGGAGTGCGTGGGTGATGCACGGGGGGGGGTGGCATGACGTGGAGCGGGGAGTATTGCGCCTTTGTATCCCATAGATTGTTTATAACAATTGATCAGACCCCAATGAACTGTGTTGCACGATCTAACACATGTCCTTCGTGGAGGGATGACTCAGATGACCCGAGTTTCGTCTCGTTCCAGCACACTTTATCCCCGACTCTAAAGTGATACTAATGTTTGTTTCATATAGTAATTAAATAATGACATTTTTTGTATGTGTTATACAAAGACTCCTTACTGGGGACGTTCTCCCACCTCGGCCTTGAAGGTATCCTCCCGTGGGTACGCGTGATACTCCAATGCAGTAACCTCCCAACAAGTTCCTTCCTGGCCACTTTTTCCCTATTTTTGGGCCAAGTTAACTAAAAATGAGAAGTTTAGAGCAGTTTTGGCCACCTCATTAACAGAGCGAGTAACTTGGCTCCCAATTATCCTGTCCTCGCTCCCAGGCCGCTCTCAAGCTGCTGCTGCTCAGGCCTAGGGTCACAATTAGTATAGGCGGGATGGGGTCCCACCACGGCCATGCCAACACTGCCAAGAGAGGTGCACCAGTAAAATATTGTATTTCATGAGCAGTTGATTGTTAATATGTTTGATTTGTCGACATGAATCTATTTGTTGACAAATCAGTGTTGCTGTTAATCGGCTGCTGGCTATCAGCATCTGTGGATCTTTTGGAGGTTGTTAGCGGTGTTCGGTATAACCACCCTTGATGGGCCACTGGTCTACTGAGTGCTGCAGACCAGCCAAGCGCTAGTCACAGAAGGTCTAACACTAACAGTGAGTCGCCCATCACTTGCGGTATGTCTCTGCCTAACAGCCTACGAGGGCGGCTCAGACTGTTTCGGTGATACCTGGCTCACCCCAGTCCAAGAGTCTTGATCAGAACCCTTGCTTTCCTTGTCCATCAAGGCTAGCGTTTGTGACCTATCTCTTTACTATCCATCTTATTATTATGGCTTTCATATCTACCGTATGGCAGTGGGTTACAATTATTGAATCTACATCAATTATCTAATTGAAAAATAAATTAGTTTCTTCGGAATGAGCGCTCAAAAATACGTTACGGCAACAAGTCGTTGATGTCCCTCTTCCCTCCCCCCATGTGGCCTGCCACCCCTCCTCGCCGTTGCGCTCCTTCATCTCCTGTATTCATTTCCTGCCCTCACGCATCGTCGGCCTTCGTCCATAAGTTGCAGCGGTAATAAGCTCCTTCTCAATCAGCAGTCGGGCCCTCGTCCATTTTAAGTTGCAGCGGTAATGAGCTCCTTCTCAATCAGCAGTCGGGCCCTCGTCCATCTTAAGTTGCAGCGGTAATGAGCTCCTTCTCAGTCATCAGTCGGGCCCTCGTCCATCTCAAGTTGCAGCGGTAATAAGCTCCTTCTCAATCATCAGTCGGGCCCTCGCCCATCTTAAGTTGCAGCGGTAATAAGCTCGTTCTCAATTATCAGTCGGGCCCTCGCCCATATTAAGTTGCAGCGGTAATAAGCTCGTTCTCAATCATCAGTCGGGCCCTCGTCCATCTTAAGTTGCAGCGGTAATAAGCTCGTTCTCAATCATCAGTCGGGCCCTCGTCCATCTTAAGTTGCAGCGGTAATAAGCT
>SDVV010039263.1:0-10648 GCA_016164225.1 Gammarus roeselii | reverse complement strand
AGTGGCTCAATTTTGACAACAAACTGGCACTCCATGAGTCGATCAGAATTCATAAAGATCTTCTAGAAAAACATCCACCCGGCAGCCAAAGACTCATTTATTCTCGAGGTGAAAAGAACAATCGATTCACAAGTAATAATGATACTCTGCACGTTGAACACAGGAAAACAGAAACGGCTTGTCGAGCTTTTTCGATCACTGGACCAAAATCCTGGAACAACCTCCCAACAAGCCTCAAGAATCTTGAATCCAACACGTCCTTCAAGAATAGGCTTAATGAACATTTATTGGCCGATCAATTCAAAACCGTAACTTTGCCCACAAACACTAGCTAAATGCAGAACACCAGTAACCAGAAAATGCACTCTGTTCTTGAGCATGTTCCAACATCCACCACCACCATCCCTCTCAACATTGAGACACCGCCTAATCGTTTTTACTCTGACGATAAATATGTTATCTATGATGCTACCGATCACAATTTTCTTTGCCAATTACCATAAGTGGTAACTAGCGTTCCGTCTATTTCTATGATTTAAATGTTCCTGTTCGTTTTATTATAATTAAAATACAAACTCAGTTTTTTCGAGGAACGATAGGCAGCTTCTAACTTCGACAAATGTTAACTCTATTTTAATATCACTCATTGATCTGGTTCTACCAATTACCGTATCATTTTTGATGATACAATCATTGCCTTATAAGCTAATACTCTACCTTGTCTCCTATAACGGAAGTATATTCATCCGATTTGCGTACTCCAGCATTGGATTATTCTGATTCATTGATACTTAGCTGTAAATGGTTATTCTATCTGCACACCAATCAACAATTGCACCTGCCAATTATCCTTGCTGTTAACTAACGTCTCATCTATTTCAATGTCTCAATCCTTTTAAAGTGTGCTCTGTCTGTCGATGAATAATATGTAGCCGCTCTCTCTCACAGAAGTAATTTCGATACAACTATACATAAATTAATGAATTCTACCCGTTACCGTACCATTTTTAAGTTGCAATCGTCATCATAAAAGGTAACATCGTTCTCTATTCTTCTCTTGGAGAACTCCGTCCATCTGAGTTTTGCACTCCCCATTGAATTATACTGATGTCGTCCATATTTGTGTGTAGGTATGTACGCGTATATGTGTGTATTTGTATGTGTACATGTATATGTATTTGTATATATATGTGCGTGCATGTATATGTATATTAGTATGAATATAAAGGTGTTGGTATTTATTTAATGGTATATTGTGTATTGCATTCGGTTCCATGAAGGTGACGGACAAGCCAGCCGCCTACTAGAGATAAGATGCGATGTATTCGTTAATTTTGGATTTATCAATCCCATGCCCATGAGTTTCTCACTTAAAAATAAAGCTCATATTGAGAAAACTGTTTTGCAACACGAAGTAGCTACAAATCGGTCGCCGACAGGAGATGTGCTGTCACAAACTTATTTTTATTCCTCACTAAGCTAATTCAGATACGGCATTTGAAAAAAATAAGTTTGATGTGTTAGACCTATGTACTGAAAACCCATTGCTAGACGATGGAAATAAAAGATTTAATAATAATAATAATAAAAATAATCTCCGGCTGATTAATTCACTTATTTCGCGCCCGATTGATGAAATATATAAGATTTCGAACATTGTGATAATATATTTGTAGCTGTATTTACCAGGAGCTAAAATATTTTCTCATGGTTTCGCCCCATTCTCTGTCTTCTTCTTCTCTATTCTCCAACTCTCATTTGTCCATCCATTTACCTCTTCCCGAATCTTCCAAGTTGTTCCCTTACTTTTTTTATTTTTTTTCCCTCATGGTTTGTCCAATAATGGCAATGGTCAACAAAAGAACGAACTTGTCGGTCGAAGGTTCATCATGCCATTTATTTTGAACTTATCAATTCGTAGCAAGACAACATCAGAGAAACAAATGAAAATGTATTCAGGTTTCTTTTCCAGACACTCCACTTTATGGTTCCCGCAATCCTGGTCTGCAACAATTTTTGTCGCTCTGCAGGCATTATGTATGCCTAATGCTTCATGCATGGCTGCCTCCGCCGGATATATCCGCGCTTATCCGACAGTATTATTGAGCTCGTGTCCACATCAGAGCCAGTCGGCCTCGATGCCTAAAATTAGTTGTCAGGGCTTTGCCTGGTTCATTTCCTCTGCAACACGGGAGCAGAATTTAACCTTTCACCTGAGATAATTCCTGGTGCTCATTGGAAGTGAAATATTATCTGGGAAGCCCGTTGCTGGTGAAGCAGGGAGACAGCTCATCGGATCTGGTATTTTTCTGCTCTGGTTCATTAAAGGTAGGTTGGATTTGCAAAGTAGGTTCTCGAATTAGGCAGAGTTTAATTGAGAGGCACGATGATGGACTCTCGACTCTTCTCACGACGATGGAAATCTAGTTGGGGAAAGGCGCATCCTGAATAATGCTTGAGGCCCATCATGCCACTCCCGATGTATTGCGAACTCGACTGGCGCAAATAAACCACAACATTCTCATGGAACACAAACATCCTAGAAGCAAATGTCGACGCTTGGTCTTCGCAATGGGGTCTAAACAATTACAGAAAGTTTTGCATTTCAATTTGGATAGGTGGTAGAACGTCACTCTAGGATTATTATTATGTTGTTTAAAAATAGATGAAACTAATACAGATGTTCACTTTTTTTTTATCATGCCCCGTCGGAACTCTTTTTTTTTTAGTTGAATAAGCCAGGTTAGTTATGACAACGAACGACGTGAAAGAAGTTTTATTTATACATTTAAATTTTTGAAGTAATCGTATAGAAACAGACAGATGGCCTCACCCACATTAAAAAGAGGTAGCCGACAGCATGACGTCGGCTACCCCGACTTCAAAAAAAGGCATGGAAAATTTCAGCCCTTAGAAGCAAAAAATTATCGACATGGAGCCTGTCCATTCTATCCGGGTCATGATTGGGCTTAGAGACCTGTGTCCGCAACGGGCCTGATTAATAGAACAGCTTCATCATCGCCGCTTTGAGGGTGCCGTGCAACCCTCCCCCACCAGCAGGTGTACCGTTCACAACGCAACAATCACTGGCGAGGAGGCTTCAAAAGGCCTCTGCAGACTCATCCCTTCACCATCATTCCCAGACACCTCTCCTAGACTACCTCAACATCAGCACCAGCAGGTTTGCGCCGGGAGATTTTAACGCACGTGATGATTCCTGCAACTCTACACAAAACACTGACCGAAGAGCTACTGTCCTCATTGACCAATTACACACACACTGGTCCCAAAGAATATGCCTGACAGACCCACTCGCAAACCTTTCAACTCAAACACATCCAGATCTCTCCTGACGTCGTCCCATTGTACTCACCTAATCTCGCTCTAAGCTATCGATGGGCAGTCCGCCACGACATGTCCCCTGACATCCTTTCCGCAATTGCGGCAAGCTCTCACTTTGCGTAATTAAAGGAGAGCAGAACAGGATGGATACACTTGCGACAGAAGAGATCTCCTCGCAAGTCTTCGACATCGCACAATTTATATCTATTGACGCAGCCACGAACCACTCACCACATTACTTGAATGTGTCGCAGGCAACACATACCAGTCAAGTTCGAGCGTGGCTTCAATATTTTCTTTTCCATCCCCATTCTAAGCGCAAAATTTAGCAGCGAAACCACCTCCGTATATTACCTTCCACCGACAAGAGAATCCTATTCATTTAAATACCTATACGAACAGAATCTTTCCAAATATTTTTCCCTGAACTCATCAACTCCTTCAGGCACAACATAACACAGTTACCAAATCCCGACATCTGCATTTACTCATACGCGGATGATCTTGCCATCCTTACACAGCAGCAGCACACCTCCTGCCTCATCTGAACTGACACAAAGTCTGGCAGGAGGATAACAAGATGAATGTGTCTACAAGCAAGTTATCCCTTACATTGTTAACACCAGACAACAGTGAACACAACATCCACCCTCGTGCTTCACCTGACAATAATCCCATATCTAATAGTCCCAACACAATGATCTTAATAGTAATATATGCCAATGACCACGAAACTCACACAAACAACATCAGTACCAAATCTAAAATTAGATCACAAATTCCGGAAACTTACTACAGATAACTAAGGATACCCCAAGGACTCAATAAAAGAACACAATTCAACATTGCATCAAGCCCATCATTTCCTACGAAAACAGTGCTTGGTCGTCGACCTCCGCTGGATGAGCTGGGGTTCAACATGAACAACAGCTATGCGCCCTCATTGACTCATGCCAAAACGAGCTGTTACAAATCACTAACTACTGCTCTAAGCACACTTCTATCAATTTCTCTACCATCATCCTTATCCGATATGTCATCCTTCCCTGCCCCATTCTCCACATCGTCATTTTTCCTCAAAACTCTTGACAAAATCATAGAAACTATTTCTAAAATCTTCCCTGCAAGGTCCTTTTGAATTGAGGAACACCCTCTTTCCGTACAAAATTCACTTTCAATCATACTTATCTAGATAAGTTCCTTCTGCGCTTTAACGTATTTATACTGTTGCTATATTCGGTAAAAAAACTCTTCCTTCTCGGACGCTACATGCCTCGACATCGGACTTCTTGCCACTTGGCTCACCAAAATCCGATTCTACCTCCATTATGTTTCATCTCACTCGGAGCTAGTACTTCAAGATTCCTCCCTACAAAGACCTCGACAAACTCTCGTGTCTTCGTCCGTACTGCGACTCAAACAGTCGTCGACCATAATATACAAATTCGGTGAGGCTTGGCCGTCTTTCAGGGAGGAGATACATTGGTGCGGATACCCAGCCCCCTAGTTTCGTTAGCAGATCATCATGGTATTATGCAACACTATTCCAGCCATTATATTAGTAACTTGCTAGTTACGTGATGCAAAATATATGTACCCTCCGACATAATTTTTGTTCATCCGTCAGTATTCTGGCCCCTGTGCTCACACCTGAGCCGGTTTGCCGAGCTGCCTGAAAGGTGTTGTCAACGGCTTTGACTGCTTCATTTGCTTCACGACACGGGAGTTGAATTTACCTCCAGCCTGAATAGATGGATGGAAGAGAACTCCCGCTGTTGGTGGGGTTGGGGAACGGCTTTTCGGGTCTGACAAGTTGCTGGTACGCTTTAGACCAATTACAAAGCATTCACAATTGCGATGACTCGCGCAAATTTCATAGAGGGAATTAAATCGTGAGGAAACGAAGGCGCAAAGGAATTATAGAAACATTTCTTCAAAGCAACGGAGCGGTATATCATAGAAACTGTGCAGTGTGAAATGCGCCCTTAGCGCTGGATCACATGAAAGGGTAGTCCTGGTAATTCCAGGACACCAAATGTGGTAATCCTGTACTGGTTAATTATCTTACGGAAATTCATCGTTGCATTCTGAATGTTTGCAGTGACGGAGTCAGAGACAGCACGAGGACCTTGATTGATGCTCGCCTGATCTACTATGGAAGACTTTCCAGCAGCAGGGATATTCCTGGTTAAATTTACGCATACCAGTTGGTGTTGGCTGTAAGGCAAATCAAACTTGATTGAAGACTGATACGTTTAGGTCTGTTTGTCGACGTCGAATTGACGATGACTTTAATCGTTGCAGAACAGAAAAAGACACATCATTATGGATGCATAAAATAAGCTATAAAGTTGGCCACGGTATTTATATGAAAATGGGGGCAGTTTGTCCATAGCATTGTGTTTGAATCTCTGAATTTATATTGTCAAGTAAAGTTATGTTCCGAATATGCAAATTGTCCAAAAAGTCAGATTGATTCACCAACGAGGAACTTTGCAAATACAAATTTTTTTGTCGATAAACTAAGCGTTGAAAATCGTTCACTGTAAATCGTGTATTAGAAATACATAGATTGAGTTTATGCATCTTACATTCATTCCACAGTATGTCGATATTGAAGTCTCAGTATAAGAACGTTTTCCTATTGCAGCGCCCTTTAGATGCATTGCTTCATGGTCCTCTAAACCTTAACGAGCAGTCCATACAATTCCCTCCCATTCATTGAATATGATAGGCATATATATCATAAATGGATATTATGGGAAAGGCATTCACTCCATATCGGTGTTTGCGATAAAAGACTGCAATATTTTGTAGAGTGCCTGTTCTGCACCTGGATGATCCTCACTGCAGTTTTTCCAAAGTTTTCTATCTTACAGATCAATACCTTGCAATTTATTTGAACACCATGTGCTAGCTGAAACTTCGTTATTCTTCAGCTACAGGAAGCCGTACCCGATCAAATCGTCGAAGAGCGGTCGTCGGCCTCGCATCCGACGTGCACTGGTTGCCAGTAAAAGCGATATCTTTTGTATGCACGGAAAAAATGAATGAAAATTATTTTGCTGTAGTCAATACGTACGTTTGAAAATTTAAAATCCACTTGTTCTCCTACTTTGCCACTATGAATAAATTTTCAAGATCATTCCTTTACGTCTCAGCTTTTTGCTATTCCATGAACTGGTGTGTAGCAAGCACGGTGAACTGGCGTTCAGCGAGTGCGATGTACAAGCGTGTAGCGAGCACGATAGGCTGACGCGTAGCGAGCACGGTAATCTGGCGTGTAGCGAGCGCGATGAACTGGCGTGTAGCGAGTAGCGGTACATTCTGCTTCAGTCGCAGTCTAATCAGGAAAATAATGGCTTAAATGGTGACACGCTGCTTATTTATTGACCGTTTCGGGCTCAGCCCATCATCAGCAACGTAAAACTGGAAGGAGAACGAAATTGAGTTAGTTATAGAACAGAAAATCGGACAAAATTCCTAAAACCTATTAACCAATTATATTTGAGGGGAGAGCAGATTGTTGATCATTCAACTTTGGTTTCAATTTGAAAATATGTAACGATTCTGAAATCCTAAGATCGCTAACATTCTTGCATCTTCCTAGAACACGAAATTGGCTGATGTCAACTGGTGTGTCACAGCTGTGAGCATGACTGCGCACGGAGGAGTGCGAAGGTGCACTGAGCAAAGACCCAGTTCGGCGACTTCGACCTGCAAGCTCTGCCACTCTGGTTTGTAATGTACGAATGGTAGAACCAACGACTTAGATGCAAAACGTGCATAACTAATTTCTTACACCAGAGATGACTGCAAACCAGTAGGAAGTCTGTATTTGAAGAGGAAAAGTGAACTAATACGATATTTGTTTATAAGGAATAATTTGGAGTTGATATCAGTACAAAAATTTGGTCAGCAAGTGAAGCAACTCTTCCTTTAATTTCTCTGATTGATGTCCGAAATAAGGGAGCAAAATGAAAACACTCTTTCTAGTGTCCTGAACAGTGGGAATTTTTTCAAATTTTTTCGAGTCCTACCCTATTTGAAAAAATGACCATTGTTCAAGAAAATAGGAAGTGTGTTCATTTCTCTACCTTTATTTCGGAAATCAATCAGAGAAATTACAGGGAGAGTTGCTGACCAAATTTTGTACTGATATTAACTTCAAATCAATCCTTATAAACAAATATAGTATTGGTTCACTTTTCCCCTTCAAAGACTGACTTCCTACTGGTATGCAGTCATCTCTGGTGTATGAAATTAGTTGTGCACGTTGTGCATCTACGTCGTTGGTTCTACCATTCGTACATTACAAACCTGAGTGGCAGAGCTTGCAGGTCGATGTCACCGAACTGGGTCTTTGCTCAGTGCACCTTCGCACTCGTCCGTGCGCAGCCATGCTCACAGCTGTGACACACCAGTTGACATCAGCCAATTTCATGTTCTAGGAAGATGCAAGAAAACCAGCGATCTTAGGATTTTAGAATCGTTGCATATTTTTAAATTGAAATCAAAGTTGAGTGATCAACAATCTGCTCTTTCCTTGAATATATCTGGTAAATAGGTTCTAGGGATTTTGTCCGATTTTCTGTTGTATAATTACTCCATTTTGTTCTCCTTCAAGTTGAACATTGCTGATGATGGGCTGAACCCAGAACGTTCAATAAATTTGCTGCGTGTCACCATTTTAGACATTATTTTCCTGTATAGACTGCGACTGAAAAAGAATGTTGATGTTCTTATGTATGTGTATGTATGTATTCAAAGCACACTTCACGTATGATATCAACTAAAAGATGAAACTCCCTCGTTGTCTGATTTAACGATAAACTAAGAACAACTTTTATAGCAGATCTGACTAATGAGAATTGCTGCTAATGGCAAGTCTTTCGCTATTGATCACGCACGCTCAAATCTAGGTCCAGATGGTATCTTCGCCTCGTCTTTGCAAACATCGTGAAGAGGACGAATTTCTATTGGATACTAAAAAAGTACTTAGATGGACACATTTAGCATCTCATAAAATTACTGAGACGATTCATTATCTAACTAATGCGCTACGTTTATTTTTTCATGAATTGAGCCTTCGATTTAACGGTCAGTTGCCTTCAATAACGTTTATATCATTTCTACAAGCTTTCATTTTGACTCTCAATTAAACACTCTCGGTGGTATTCGAGTTCGTCACCGCAACAGCAAATGTTCTTAACGTGTCTCAACCGCACCAGCAGCAGGGCAGATCCCAGAAACCATTGCCAACATCACCAACGACGGGTTTCAAGTTGAAAGTTTTATTTCAAATAGGATGAAATCTTCAAAGGTTGCGTTAGGCAATTAAGTTAATGAAATAATTGTCGGCAAATGCCTATACATGATTCCCATCTTTTGTGGGCGAACTTGTTAATTTCACCAATTCATATTCGCATTTGATCGCTTCTGCGTTTCAGAGCACTACAATAATGGGGCATAAAAGGCCAACCACCGAGCACTTTGTGTGTAATCGGGCCGTATGAGAATGCCTTTGAAGAGGAGATCAAATTGATACAACTGCCATGGAAGTGCAGCCGTTGAGTGCCTAAAATCTAACGTACCGTTTTCTAAGTAATGATTTTCTGTGTCCAAAAACATTTTTTTAACAAACATACTTTACTGTGATTGGAAAAATACATTTTTTTATAATCATTTTTGTTAGGTGATGTCTGTGGTTATTTAATGTCTAACAAAATTAGGATGCATTTGCCCTACAGTGTTCAAACATCAGCGCCCGCATCAGAGCCGGTCGGCCGTGCTTACGAAGGATGTTGTGAAGGGGTCTGAAAGCTTCATTTGCTCAGCGACACCAGAGAAGAACTCCCGTTCAACCTCGCGTAACTCCTGGGGCTCTTTGTAAGATAACTATTAACTTGAGCCCCGCGGTTGGTGATGTCGGGAATGGTTTCTGGGATCTGCCAAGCTGCTGGTGCGACACGTTCAGAGCATTTGCTGTTGCGGTGACGAACTCAAACTCCATAACGAGGGTTTTAATTGAGAGACAAAATGAAGTCTCGTAGGAGTGATAAAAAACGTCATTGAAGGCAACTGGGCGTATTATTGAAAGCTCAATTCATGAAAGTATTCAGCCAAATAGCATCATCAGAGAATGAATGGTCTCAATAATTTTAAGAGATGATGAATGTGTCCATCCAAGTACTGTTTTAGTACCCAATAGCAATGCGTCCTCATTACGAATGTTTGCTCGGGACGTGACGGCAAACATTTGTAATGACAACAATCCCACATCCTTTATTCTCTTCCCAATTCCTACACAGCCTTTTTCTCTTTTCATTCACTCTCTCTGGTCATTTTGTCCTTTCTTTTCCACTCTGCATTTCGTCATCCTCAATAATTTCTACCCTCGGTTTCTCCGTTTTTTTCGTCTTTTGCCCCGCCTCTCATCGTTTTCCCTTCCTACTGTCTCCTATTCTCTTTCCCACATGTGCTCGCTAATCTGGTTAGGAATTGCTCAAGCCGAATAATGTTTGTTGTTTTATCTGCAATTAGAAATAAATTGAAAAAAACTAACACAAATAACGAAACACCCCAACTCTCAACCCACGTTTAAATTAGGAAGAACATTTTCAGCAATTGTGTTTTGCAAGGAGGCTGACAAGGGCCGAAATATTGAGATTTTTACTAGTGGGATTCCAGGATTGCTGCTCTGGATTTCCTGCCCAGTGGTGAAAACATCGGACTAGCTAGACAGACATTTGTACTCAATTATGCAATGACATTTTCTACACGTATAAAGACTTGATGAGTACGAACAAGTTGATGAAAATCTGTTTAGGTTTAAAATTTCATTTCTTTGCAAGGTTTATTATACGCTAGAACATTTTTCGTGCACTCTTTGTTTCTTTGCTGGGTAATGTCTCTGAAAAACCAATCAAATAATGAAAGTCGTGCTGGAAACCTGACATCTAACCCATGCAATTCACGTTATCGGTTGCGATACTTGTAACTAAACCTGACACCTACGAGTGCAATTCACGTTATCGGTTGGGATACTTGTAACTTAACCTGACACCTACGAGTGCAATTCACGTTATCGGTTGCGATACTTGTAACTAAACCTGACACCTACGAGTGCAATTCACGTTATCGGTTGGGATACTTGTAACTAAACCTGACACCTACGAGTGCAATTCACGTTATCGGTTGCGATACTTGTAACTAAACCTGACATCTACGAGTGCAATTCACGTTATCGGTTGCGATACTTGTAACTAAACCTGACATCTACGAGTGCAATTCACGTTATCGGTTG
>SDVV010039262.1:0-10648 GCA_016164225.1 Gammarus roeselii | reverse complement strand
CATGCCTTCATTGATAACAGAAGAGTGGCGTCATGCCTTCATTGACAACAGAAGAGTGGTGTCATGCCTTCATCGATAACACATTATCAGAAGAGTGGTGTCATGCCTTCATCGATAACACATTATCAGAAGAGTGGTGTCATGCCTTCATCGATAACACATTATCAGAAGAGTGGTGTTATGCCTTCATCGATAACACATTATCAGAAGAGTGGTGTCATGCCTTCATCGATAACACATTATCAGAAGAGTGGTGTCATGCCTTCATCGATAACACATTATCAGAAGAGTGGCGTCATGCCTTCATCGATAACACATTCAACAATTTTGATTTTTATCATCCGTAACTTTTTAAATTGAAAATGAGGATTAACTGAGACGGTTGTGCGACATGAAGCGAGGTGGGCCAGCACAGAATGAAACCGACATCATCACTTTGGTGGGACATGAAGGGAGGTGGGCCAGCACAGAATGAAACCGACATCATCACTTTGGTGCGACATGAAGGGGGGTGGGCTAGCACAGAATCAAACAGACATCATCACTTTGGTGGGACATGAAGGGAGGTGGGCCAGCACAGAATCGAACCGACATCATCACTTTGGGGGGACATGAAGGGAGGTGGGCCAGCGCAGAATCAAACCGACATCAACACTTTGGTGGGACATGAAGGGAGGTGGGCCAGCACAGAATCAAACCGACATCAACACTTAGGTGGGACATGAAGGGAGGTGGGCCAGCACAGAATCAAACGGACATAATCACATTGGTGGGACATGAAAGGAGGTGGGCTACCACAAAATCAAATACCAGCGACATCATCACATTGGTGGGACATGAAGGGAGGTGGGCTACCACAAAATCAAATACCAGCGACATCATCACATTGGTGGGACATGAAAGAAAGTGGGCTACCACAAAATCAAATACCAGCGACATTAGCACTATATAATGCTCTATTACCAGTCGATTGCGTCTCACACGGCTTGAATATGATTCAGAAACATTTTCCCGGTTATTCGTAATAATTCCTGCCAATTGAGTTTGATGAAGAGATAAACTCAAGGTGTTTAGCACTAATAAAGAGCTAGCAGCTATTGTACACTAAGTACTATAAAGCCAATTTTTTTTCCCTGCGAGATTGTCCGTTTACAATATCCATGCAGGAATACATTTTGCTGTTTCCTCTAGGCCTACAAGAAACAGCCATATATGCAAGCACTTATCTGATAGGTTCACCTAATGTCAGAGCTGTATAATCTTTCAGCATGGGCAATTCGATGTTTGGACCCTGCATACATATCAGGACCTTGCCTTCAGGCCTTAAAGGTTCAGGTGTGTGCACCTCTGAAGAGGTTGCTATTTGACCCTTTATGTCACGTAGGCATTAGACATTGGGAATTACTGTGAAAAAAAAACATGACATGTCATTTCACATAATTGTGTACCTTGGCCGGGTGGGGAGGTTTATAGGTGATGTGTACATGTGAGGGTGTGTTTATATGTGCGGTAAGTCCTTAAGAATGGAGGCTGTTGCTCAACCACCATGTTTCTATACCACCAAACTGATGGTTTAACCTTTGCAGGAATAACAATATCACAAATGTACCGGTATTAGTCGAATAGAAATACCATATTGCAGTATACTTTGCATTAGTCTTTTTGAGACCAGTCCTCGAGCTGTTGGGTTGCAACATTTCTTAGAGCAATTCGTCAGAGAGTAGGTGACCTATACCTTATAATAATTAATCTTAGGAAGAGGGTTTAGATGAGAGAGTAAGTGACCTATGCCTTGTAATAATTACTTGTAGGAAGAGAGTTTAGATGAGAGAGTAAGTGACCTATGCCTTGTAATAATTACTCGTAGGAAGAGGGTTTAGATGAGAGAGTAGGTGACCTATACCTTGTAACAATTACTCGTAGGAAGAGAGGTAATGGAAATTTCTGAGGGCCGTCAGTCTAGCTCTTTTTATCCCTTGGGTTTGTTCAAGCCTTTACGGCTTGGAACATTCCTGTCTGAAAGCATTCCTGTTTGAGGGGATTCCTGTCTGAGGACTTTCCTGTATGAGGGCATTCCTGTCTGAGGGCATTCCTGTTTGAGGGTATCCCGGTCTGAGGGCTTTCCTGTCGATGGGCATTCCTGTCTGAGGGTTGGAATGTGAGCACTAGACCGGTCTCTCGCCAAGAATGCGGACGACCACAAAAAAAAATCAGGTCATGTAGTTGCCATTTATCCAAAATAAAAATAACGAAATCAATCCAAAATTAAAATAAGAACGAAATCAAGTATTGTAAATACTTTTTGTTAGTTTGAAAAATAAAAATAGAGACTCTGGAGCCCCGCTGATTTGTTACTTCCTTTTAAAGAGTATACTGTGAACTAAGATAAAATGCGTTTACTCTGAGATATCTAAATTGTTGTTGGTGACGCATGCACCTCATAAAAGTGAACTGGGAATGACAGGGTGAGTGTGAAGAGGCGTTAGGAACGTCCCGTTCCCAGCACGTGTTGGGCCCTAGTCGTGCATGACCAAGTGTGAACGAGTTCCCGTAAAGTCACGGTAGAGCTTTCTCGAACGCAAGCATGAGGAACCAACAACCGCACGAATTGGGAAAATATTTTTTCAAACGACGGTGTTAACGTGGTGAAAACATGATAGAAAAAAAATCAAGTCTGCATCTATCGATCTCAGGATCAATATTTGATGTGTGGGATTATAGAGGATTATTCATCTAAAAGTAACATGATCATAGAATAGAAACCGTCACATCTACTCTCCACTAAGTGTCCGATTAACTGGAGAAAGTCTTGAGCTAAGAAAGCTGCGCATGTTCGGCTTGTCATCGAACGGCCGAGAAAATGGCATCAGCTGATTTCAAACGAAATCTCAGGCCTGAAAATTCGTCTAAAATACTGTATTTTCAAACGTTTTTTTTTCAGGTGTAAACTAAAGTAATTTTTCTAAAATTGATAAATGGCACATTGGGATACCTCTATTTTATATTTATACGTTATACATTGTACGCTACTCATTTAATTTCTTATCCAAGTAACGTTTATCGTAGAAACGTTATTCCAGAAATTTTAGAGTCAAACGTAATTCGAACATGTTTATAAATAAATACATTTTCGGAAAAATTTCACGGATCCGAACACATTGCATGATATTTCGATATTCCAAAAAATGAACAAAAAAGTAACGTGGGAGCACTAAATAAATATTATTATCAGTTTAGCCTTTGAAGAAGATTTCACAGAAAACGATTCGCTGTTGTCACTGAAATCGGAACGACTGATCGGGTAGCCTTCAAACCTTCTCCATCACTCACCCTATTCAACATAATCGACGTTGGATTGTTTCCGCTTAAACACTTCAATTGTGCGATAAGGAATATACTGTTTTGTATTTAATGAATAAATAAAAAACCTGCTGTTTACGGTAGCCATGGGTCGTTACCCCACGAAGTAAAGGTGCCGAGGCCTCAGAGATAGCAGAGAGACAAACCTATATTTACGGCAGCCATGGAGCGTTAACCCACAAGGTTAGAGTGCCGAGGCTTCAGAGATTGAAGACAGGCTAAACCTCTATTTACGGCAGCCGAGGATCGTTACCCCACGAGGTAAGGACGTCGAGGCCTTAGAAATCGTAGAGGCAAAACCTCTGTCTACGGCAACCACGGAGCGTTAACTCACGAGGTAAGGGTGCCGAGGCCTCAAAGAACGTGGCAAGGCTAAAGCTCTGTCTACGGCAACCACGGAGCGTTAACCCAAGAGGTAAGGGTGCCGAGGCCTCAGATCGTTGAGACCAACCCCCTATTTACTGGTACCATGGAGCGTTAACGCATTAGATGATGTTGCACTGCCACCACACCACACTAATTTGAGACACTCGAACTGTGGGGAAACACACACGGCTCCCCTTGGATCATTAACGGCTTCAAGTAAAAGCAGAGGGCTCACTAAACTAGACAGTCATGCATCCCACTATAAATCACAACCAGAGTATGGAATTACAGTGAGCAACATCGTAACTTTACTAGTGCATGGATGCGAGATAGACTGGATGAGAATAACTGGTCTATTCCACATAGTGAAGAAGCCAGGATTACAAATAGAGTAAAACAGAGCAAAATCTGCGGGATGAAATCGGTGTGAAACCTACGCTAAGGAATCGACGCCAAATCACGCTGTGGAAACAGTGCAAAACTCTTCGTTGGTTTGATTTGATTTGAGCCTCAACGTGAGTCATAATAGGCTCCCCCGTAGGGCGCGATCGTCATTGATTCAGGTAAGTTCGCACGGCCTTGCGTGCGAAAATATTAGTCTTGTCAAGATGAAATCAAGTACATATTTCAATTGTGGCACATTCGCGTACTAGCCCGTACACGATAGTAAAGAGTTAACGCGTATCTTCGTAAATGCATGGTTATCTCTGTGCGAAATGGGTGGAGAGACCGCCTCACTTGCACAGGTGTTTGGGGTTTAGACAGCTTCGTACAGTCCGGTGTGTTTTCCGAAAGCTATAAGCTTTTTACGGTAGGTTGGGTCGGTGAGTAGACTTTGTAGGTTGCACGGAGGTTCTATGAACGCTCGTCGGGCTGTGCGTTGCAATCCATCAGTAAGTGTTTCACGCTGATAGCCACTTGGTGGCAACAGGGGCAAGGCGGCGCGGTTGGTCCTGTGTCGACATCCATCAGGTGGTTGTGAGTTATCCACGTGTGTCCCGTGCACAAGCGGTTGATGAACACTTGGTCTTTTCTGTTGGTGAACTTTGTTTCCCATTCTCCGACTGAGGGTTTGACTGAAAGCATTTCTTGTCCACTCTGTTGCCACATTTCATTCCTTTCAAGATGTTATATGGTAATTGATGATATGGAACCAGTCCCGGTAATGTATAGTGAAAAATTGTTCTTGGTGAGTAAATGCCAGTTTAGCAAGCGAGTCCACAAGTTCGTTTCCTCTTATTCCCGAGTGTCCGGATATCCAGCAGACTTCAACTGCCTGACCCGTCTCGGACATCACAGAGATCGTGCTGCATTTTACTTAGAACGGGATGTTCAAAGTGCAGTGTTTTAAGCTGGGTGAGGACACTCAGACTGTCTGAGAATACGACGTATTTGGAAAAGCGATCTGTTTTTGCAATAGAGATGGCTAGTTCGAGTGCGTGGAGCTCCGCAGAGAACACGGAGGCCTCTTGTTGGCCGAGAGTTGGATATGTCCGCACAGAGCGGCGGCTCCCACTCCGTCCGCGGTTTTGGAGCAGTCAGTGTATACATGGGGGTGCTCTAAATATTCTTCCTCAAGTAGTCTTAGGACGTTGGTTGGAGTAGTTGCTTTAGGGTACGCTTGCAGGTCTAGGTTGACCGGTGGTGGGTTTATCATCCATGTTGGTGTGTTAATTTTAAGAATTAGGTAGGAGAATGAAGGCTTAATAGCTTTACGATAGATGTTCAGCGAGGTCAGCAAGTTGTCAACACGTAGGGAAAACGGTGGGCATATATTCTTCTTAGCCGCAAAAAGGCGCTTATCAGATATGTTAGTGATGTAGCCGATTGCTGGATTGTTGATTAGACTTCTAGTCTTAAAGCAGTATTGTAGCGAAAGTTTGTCTCGCCGGAGCGGAAGTGGAAGTTCGTTAGCGAGCACATTAAGGGATTCGATTGGGGTGGAGCGGAACCCGCCGGTTGTGATACGCAAAGGATTGTTTGCGATGGTCGAGAGAGGGTCGCCTCGTCGTTGGGTGGGTGCAGTAGGCGTCGATTGGAGAAGGTTTGGGACATAGCGTAGGTATCGTATGGGTAAAATGCAGATATTGTGTAGGTATGCAAGGGATGTATGGTTAGTAATATATGTATGTTCAGATGTTGATATGTGTTGTTATTTAGCATGTGTTATAATGATACATATGATTATCATTATTACTATAATCACTATCGTAATTACTATTATTATGAATATTATCATTATATTTAAAACTATTATTTTAATTCATGAATACAAATTATATTTTAGGAACTATTTACCAGATTTCGTTTTACTACCCCAACTGATAATACTGTTATTGTTACAGTCCTCTTCGTTTATTTATTTACAAAACATTCCATCCAGCTTATTCTAACTCGAGCAGAATGCGCTTATAGTTGTGGAAATGTGTCTTTGTAGGCACCAAGCAATAGACTCGCAATGACTGAGTGTAAGGGCAAGTGTTAACGTGACAGTAACCACACGGATCACGTGTAGGAGCAATTGTTAACGTGACAGTAAACATACGGATCACGTGTAAGAGCAAGTGTTAACGTGACAGTAACAGTACGGATCACGTGTAAGAGCAAGTGTTAACGTGACAGTAACAGTACGGATCACGTGTAAGAGCAAGTGTTAACGTGACAGTAACAGTACGGATCACGTGTAAGAGCAAGTGTTAACGTGACAGTAACAGTACGGATCACGTGTAAGAGCAAGTGTTAACGTGACAGTAACAGTACGGATCACGTGTAAGAGCAAGTGTTAACGTGACAGTAACAGTACGGATCACGTGTAAGAGCAAGTGTTAACGTGACAGTAACAGTACGGATCACGTGTAAGAGCAAGTGTTAACGTGACAGTAACAGTACGGATCACGTGTAAGAGCAAGTGTTAACGTGACAGTAACAGTACGGATCACGTGTAAGAGCAAGTGTTAACGTGACAGTAACAGTACGGATCACGTGTAAGAGCAAGTGTTAACGTGACAGTAACAGTACGGGTCACTTCTAAGTGCACTTGCACACCTCTAAAGTACAGCTGTAAACATCATCAAGGATCATTGTTTTGACGTACAAAATTAAAAAAAAAAATGGATAACCTCAGTACGTCAGAGGTTTCGAAGTGTAACTTTAATTCAACTATTCCAAACGGACATATTACAAATGATGTTACGAAGGGTCGTTGCGAGTAACTCCGCCCTCTCCATCTTCCACTTCCGTTCAGCAGGTTTCGTTCGTAGGTCTGAAGTGTCCAAGAATTAGCATTGTAAAGAGATAGGAGCAAACAAGGTCTCCTAATGGAGAAGTTCTCCCCGTGTTCGCCAGTGAGTGAGGGCAGCACTCGATGCTACAACACATGCTTGCAAAAACAAGATTACATCTTCCTGGCAACTCGCGGGAATTACAAGCTCGAAGGACGTAGCGCTTTGGAGACGTTACGAAAGGCATCTGCAACAACAATAAAGACTAATGAATTCACAATAGTTGGGATTTTGCTCTGAACTTTTTGGAGGGAAGTGTTAGGAAACACTTGCAGAATAGGGAACTGTTTGAAGAGTCGCTGGACTGGCCCTTCAACTATTTCCTTTTCCTAACCTGAGGATTATTAATAAAAAATCTCTTAAACATCACCTTATTCGCTAGAGAAGCGTCGAGTCAGAGGTGACATGATCGAACTGTGGAAGGTTATGTAGGGTACGGAAAACATCGTTCAAGCGCGCCGTTTCACTTTAATTGCGAACGAAGTGACCAGGAATAAAGGGTACAAAATAGTTGGAAAGCGTTTCTCACTCGACAGAACGCGTAACTCGTTCGCGTGTAGATTATTTTTAGAAGTTCAAGACAAAAAGTCGAGTGATTTTATTTAAGCCTTATTTCCACCGGAGCCTCAACGTAAGTTATTACATGCTCCCCCGAAGGGCTCGACAATCATGGATTCCAGTACGCTCGCACACCTCGGCGTGCGAGAATAACAACGTTGTCAAAGTTACAACATTTTGAAAAATTTCAGTCGAGTCAGACGTACGCTGGTGCGCACAAGAAAAATATTCAGACGGAACGGATCTCCGCTTCAAATAATTTAGAGCTTCAGGAGTAATATGTATGCATGCCAGTGCGCATAGGTAGCATCGTCGAGATAAGTACAAGGTTCACAGCTACACGGACAAAGTCAGCTCCGACAGCAACGCATCACAATGTTTACAGCTACGCGGTACAGTTCAGTTTTGGTACAATTTAATTTTTTCAGCTAAGATAAAGACTCAGACGAAACGAAATGAATCCTCGCCTCCAACCCCTCAGAACCTCACGAGTAATATGTACACACGCCAGAGCGCACAGATAGTTTCGTCGAAATTGGTACAAGGTCTACAGCTTCACGGATCAGATCAACTTCAATCGCAACGCATCACAGGGTTTGTAATTACGCGGTAAAGGTCAACAACAGAAATTTCATATGGTCCGCGCACGCGCGAGCGAGGACTGAAAGAAACACTTACTCACAAAATTACAAACAGGAACTCTCGCACAAGTACACTAACATTATTTAATCAAATTGTGTATCGTGAAGAGGAAAGAAAGCGCAGGTTCGTCATGGGCTGAAAACTGCTCAGATTATTGAAATCACACTTATTGTTCGTTAGGGGGATAGGGTGGGGGAGGCAGAGGTGCCTCGGGTCCCAAAGGAGCCGGATGGGCCCCGGAGGGTAACCCAAGTCCCCAGGGTCCCCCGAGCTCCCTGGATCCCTCTACTCAGCTCATCTGGGCTTGTCTCGACTCATTTCGGCCAGTCTCGACTCGTCGCGCCCAATTCGACTTGTCTCGACATGTTTCGACTGATCTCGGCGCACCTCGACCAGCCTCGGCGCGGCTCTTCCCCTCAGCGCCGGTAATCCTGTGGACTGAAATAACGAATTTTTCTACTCAAGCATTTTAGGGTGAGAGCGTTGTGTGGGGAGGGGGCAGAGGTCCCTTGGGTCCCAAAAGAGCTCGATGAGCCCCGGAGGGTAACTCAAGTCCACCGAGCTCCTCGTGTCCCCTCGTCTTAGCTCATCTCGGTTTGTCTCGAATCATTTCGGCCAGTCTCGGCTCGTCGCACCCAACTCGACTAGCCTCAACATGTTTCAACTGATTTCGACGCACCTCGACCAGCCTCGACGCGGCTCTCCCCCTCTGCGTCAGTAACGCTGTGGACTGGAATAACTAAATTCTCTACTCAAGCACTCCACATTTATACATTCCTCTGTGTTTGGATTGGAGGTTCCAGGATTTAGAGGGTAGGGGCCTCAAAAAGGTCCCCCAGTTTCTCAAGAGGGTCCCAAAGGGTCGCAAGGGTGTCCCAAAGGACACCAAAAGTGCCCAAGTGGGTCACTCCAAATCCTTCTGGTCTTCCAAGTCCCCCGGGTTCCCGAAACCCCGGGTACCCCGAGTCCCGGTAGTCCCACGAGTACCATTCATTCTCTGGGTCACCTAGTCTCAACCAACCTCGATAAAAAACAATGCAAAATTTATCACCCTGAAAAAATGGCAGAGATAAATAATAGAGCCCAAGAAAGAAGCAATACTAAAATACTAAAATAAAGTGTTATTGATCTGTAAAATGAATAATTATCCATCCACCCCAATTCGCGTGACAAGTGGTCGAATAGTAGAACGAATTTTCAGGGAAAGTTGTAAACAGCGATAAAATCGAAACATTCGAATCACGGCTCGACAAATTTTACCAGAATCGCAGTTAATTCGCTTCCGCGAGTAGCACTTTCATATACAGTGTCTGGCAATCATGCTAGCAGCCCTTAAAAAATGGCGTCCGACGTTGCCACCAGCATACGGTTAAAATATCGCCTGGCATTGGCACTAACACGGTGAAAATGATTGCATAACGGTGCCCGGCAATGAAACCGGTCACCTTGGTTCAACGAGAAGTGAAACAGAGACAACCTCAAATCAACATCGTGGGTCGGTGGCTTTCTTTTCAGATGCTGATTTGAGTGGTTTTCAGTATCATCCTTAAATACTAATTCCTACTACAATCTTTCTCTTCTTTATACTTTACTACATATACTACCAAGACACATAATTCTCTCCTAGACGTTCTACTTCAGAACAAATCTATTATTGTATTATAACACTTTTAAACACTTGTTTGTAAACCTCAGAGGATGACCTGATGCAATCGTTACCACATCCTCGCATCATTGCAATGATATCTTCATCACCTAGAAAAAGTAACTATTACGATGAGAAAGAGAAATGTTCGATGTACAAATAATGGTATGCATGCATACAACGCATGCCTTCGTAGCATTTCTACTGGCACTATATAATTTACTTTACTTTTAGACCCAGTTTTTACATTGAAACCCATTCTGTCGGTTGACATTAATATGATGCAGCATTTACATGCATTTTCAGAGTATTTTCTCTAAAACTTCATCGTAAAACTTAGAAAAAGTATTGGGAGATGCATCTAGATACTGTATATTGACCGACACTGCTAACAGCTTGCATTTCCAAGGCGCAAAACTGAAATAAAGCAACAAGCAGTCAAGCGTTTGACACGTGATGTTCAGAGAAAAAAAATCGTGCGTGTGCGCTTCATAAATATAAATAAATACATACATACATACATACATACATACATACATACATACATACATACATACATACATACATACATACATACATACATACATACATACATAGATACATAGATACATAGATACATACATACATATACATACATATACATACATATACATACATATACATACATATACATACATATACATACATATACATACATATACATACATATACATACATATACATACATATACATACATATACATACATATACATACATACATATACATACATATACATACATACATACATACATACA
>SDVV010039261.1:0-10648 GCA_016164225.1 Gammarus roeselii | reverse complement strand
GTTGCTTTCGGAGCTGAATTTGCCCGTGTAGCCACTGACGTTGTACTAATCTTGATGCTACCTGTACGCACTAAGGTGCGTACATATCACAGTTAATGTTCTAAAAAGAATGGAAGCGGAGGTCCGTTTCGAGTAAGCGTTTTTTCTTTTGCTTACCAGCGTGCGTCTGTTATTGCTAAAACTTTCAATTTTTTCTAACGTTGAAAGCGTTGTTTTGTTTTTTCCTCGCACACTTAGGCGTGCGAGCCTGCTTTAATCAATGATCGTCGAGCCCTACGGGGGAGCCTATTATGACTCACGTTGAGGCTCTGGTGGTAATGGGGATAAAAAAAAAAAAAAAAAAATCACCTCTTGCCGTCCCATCTATCACCATCTATCACCCGTGTACCCCTATTCTCCTTCCTTGCCTGATTCCTCTACATCTTGAGCACGCGGTACCACCCTCTTGTAATGTCCTCTTTCCCGCCTCCTCCCTCCTTCCTTATATAGTAGGTCTGTTGACACCCCTCCTCCTCCGGCCGTGCTGTCACAGGTGCGACCTATTGGACAGCCGAGTATTAATTACTACCACCGTTGTCACCCAACCTGACCGCGGCACCTATTGTCAGGCACCCTTGCTTGTTCTTGTCTCGCCGCCTGTCCCCCCTCAATCCGTCTGTCTGTCTAGCTGGCCTTGAGTGCCACGGTCCTCTTGATTACAATCGCGCAATGGCAGTTCAGTAGCTGCTACAGCTGTGCAGTCTTGAATGGAGGCAGATACTTCGAAATGATTCGTTTGTGATGCAAGGGGTATTGGTGCTGTGGGAAATGGACTAATGTTGACGCACTGTATCGTAGATCCATCAGCAGCCAAATATTGTATTCTCTGTTCACGAGCAATCTTCCTTGCATCCATACTGATCTCTAACGAATAGTTTGTCTTATTCTCTGCCTCATTCTGCACACAATTGTTTGGCCCTTCTCAGCTTTCGTTAGCTTTATCATACTTTAACGCGGCCAAGCTCTGCCCGGGAAGCATCTTTTTCGCCGCGTCCGGCGCCAGGGCCGCCAACTGGCGCGGCGTCCCTGAGGGACCCATTTCCTGAAGGATGTTTTCGAGGGTATCAAGCCCTGACGTGTTTATGCGGCCTTGTTGTTGATTCTATTAAATTCATAGTTTTTGAGGTTTATCATAGTTTCCCAATGGTTCGAGAATGAGATTTGTTGTGCTTTGCAAAAAAATGCCATGCGATTGTGAATATTATATTGCTCAATTTGTATCTACTTTGGTTTGGATGGGGCAGGATGCCAGTGACATGCATGTTCGCGTGCGACCGTTTGACGTTTGTTAGCATGTTTTCATACACTCATGTTTCTTCCGTCTGCGCCACCACGTCTTTTGCCCCGACTATTTCATCGGCTTAGAAGTAGGTATGTTTTTCTTTTTGATTATTTCTTCAATATCGTAAATTTTGAAGCCTGGCTTACCGAGTATTTTTAGTTGGGCTCTCTCTTTTCGCTGATTTGGTTTGATGGAGGCGACATTGCAATTGCCAATCACAATAATTTCCTGTGTTCTGAGAGTCCATTTCATTGGGCAATACATCAAAACGGCTGATTGTATCAGTTCGGATGTGGCAGGACTGTCGCCCGACCAGTGAAGCTTTGCCACTGACTGCCTGCCGCCTGTTAACTACAGTTGCGTACAGTGTCTCACCACCGTTAACTTTTTTCTATCTATTTGATACGGTCGTTGGTCTCTGAGTCTCCAGCCGTAAGTTTCTTTGCCAATTCTGAGTCGAAGTCCACTTAGAATTCATTTACCCGATACAGGGTAGTTTTAGCAATTTATTTTGTTGCTACTATTTCACGGTTTATCATATCTTTGAGTTCGCGAAATTGTTTCTGCACGCTTTCCAGTTCGAATACAACAGCAAGCATCCTCGTATCGGCGTTAACTGCCTCTGAGTTGGGTGGGCCACAGGAGCAGGATTCAACTGTGCTTGTAGTTGCTTGATCTCTTCGGCATGTTGGCAGAATTTACAGCTCGCTATTTTGCACTCTCCGTTTGGAGGCGTATTACGCGTTTGCTTAGAAGAGCTACCACCGTACATTAGTTCGGGAGTGTACGATTGGCGGCAAGTTACACATTCTAGTTTTGCAGTAGAAGTCATGTTGGACTCGTTGAGTGAGCAGCTACAAACCGTGAACTTGAAGACAAAGTGCTATATTCTTTATCCTTGTAAACAGCAGATATGTGAATAATAAGTGGGATGAGATGATTTTCATTTCAAGATGACCTACAAATGTTTTTCGGGTGATTCATGTGTGACTTACAGTGATGAGTTTTTGCGGTTGATTATGTGAGTCTAACTTGAGATGAAAACTAAACTAAACTATGCTTAAGTAAAGTTTATGTAGTCACCACTAAAGTAACCCGCGGGACTCTGGGACCCAGGGTTTCGGGAACCCGGGGGACTTGGGAGACCAGGTGGATTTGGGGGGGTCCACTTGGACCTTTCTGGGGCCCCTTGCGACACCATTGAGACCCTTTAGGACCCTTTTGAGAAACTGTGGGACCCTTTAGAAGCCCCTCTGAATTCTGGAACCTCTGCTTCCCCCTCCCAGCGCTGTAAAACCCATACACTGAAAAATGTTAATGAGATGCATGAGTAGAACAATTAACCATTGCAGTCCGCGGATTGCTGGCGCAGAGGGCGAGGGTCGCGTCGAGGCTGGTCGAGGTGCGTCGAGAGCAGTCAAAACATGTTGAGGCGAGTCGAGTTGGTCGCGACGAGCCGAAACTGGCCGAAAAGATTCGAGACGAACCGAGATGAGCTGAGGCGAGGGGTCTCGGGGGACTCGAGGAGCTCGGGAAGACCCGGGGGACATGGGTCACCCTCCGGGATTCATCGGGCTCTATTGCGACCCAAGGGACCAATGCTCCCCCCCGCCCTATCCCCTTGAACAATCGGTGCGAAATCAATGATCTGAGCAGTTTTTCTGCCCATGACAAACCTGCTCTTGCTTTTGTGTTCACGATTCACAATATTATAACGCTGGAGTATTTGTGCGAGAGTTCGTGTTGGTGATTTTGTGAGTGGGTGTTTTTTCTTCAGTCTGTGCTCGCTGCGCGTGCACGGACCATACGCGTTGCGGTTGGAGTCAATCTGATCCGTGAAGCCATGGACCTTGTACCAATTCTTGGAGTTCTGAGTGGTTGGAGGCGGGAATTCGTTTTGTCTGAGCCTTTATCTTGCCTGACTAAATAAATTGTACTTGAAATCAAATAGACCGCGTAGCTGGAAACATTGTGTTGCGTTGCTGTCGGAGCTGACTTAGTCCGAGTAGCCGTGAACCTTGTACCAGTTTTGACGATACTATCTGTGCGCACTGACGTATGGACATATACATGAGGTTCTGAGGGGTTGGAGGCGAAGATTCGTTTCGGTTTATCTGAGTCTTTATCTTACCTAAATGAATAAATTGTATCTAAACAACTAAACCGCGTAGCTGTAAATATTGTGTTGCGTTGCTGTCGGAGCTGAATTTGCCCGTGTAGCCACTGACCTTGTACTAATCTTGACGATGCTACCTGTACGCACTAGGGTGCATATATATACTCTTTAAGTTCAAAAGGATTGGAAGCGGAGGTCCGTTTCGAGTAAGCGTTTTTTCTTTTGCGCACCAGCGTGCGTCTGACATTGCTAAAATTTTCACTTCCTTTCTAACGTTAAAAGCGTTGTTTTGTTTTTTCCTCGCACACCTAGGCGTGCGAGCCTACTGGAATCAATGATCATCGAGCCCTACGGGGGAGCCTATTATGACTCACGTTGAGTCTCTGGGCGAAATGAGGCCCAAATCTAAATCTTAAACATGTTGATATTATAAGCTTGCATAAAATTAGTGTTGCTGCATGGCATTGAGACAGGTGTGGACAGATAAGGTGGAAGGCATGTTAACTGGATCGTAATTAATAGCTACGGCAATGAGTAATGTGGTAACGAGAGACGGAGACGTGGCACTAGGAAGCAATATTTGAGGGTTGGTTGGAAGTTGGTTCACGTGTATTAAGCAAACCAAAGAACACATACAAATTATCTTGGGAAAGATTCGACAGCGATGAATACTAAAGGGGTGAGCAAGTATTACTGAGCATCTAACCTTGCAAGAAGGGAGGACCATCACATGTTGAAATGAACATGGCTTCAAATATATGCAATGTTTTATAATGACGAGCTCAAAGTTAAAATATTGCGCTTGTCTCCAGGATTGAGGCTACGACAAGCTAGTAACCTACTAATGAAAGCAATCTACATATTGGATAGTATGTACAAGCACTGGGATTTAACCATCACTGTTACATAGTACGCATCACTATAAGCCTGTGGAAGCGACATCAGCTACAGCTGCTCTCCTTTGCCTTTAATAAGCCAACCTTTTTACATTTTCAAAAATTGAAGAACACAATATATTTTTCAAGACGTTTCAAAATTCAATGACACAGAGCATTTTTCAATCACGTATGGAGATCTTCAAGAAGATGTGTGCTCGCCGTGTGAGGAGGGGCTGAATTGTCTTCACAATATCCAATAATCTAATATTGTCTTCATGGTGTTGCCGCCTCAACTGTAGAAGCAGTCGATATACCAGCGGCCATCACGGGCTATTGGCTAAAATTGTTCAGTTAAACTGGGAAAATATGTGCATCCTTCAATATTTGAAGTTATACAAAGATGATTGGAGCAATAAACTTTCGAATGCAGGTTTCATTTGTTTAGGAAGTACAGACGGTGCTCCATAAAACTTTTTAAATATAAAAAGTTAGGAATTAGTTGAAGACTTTGCTCTATTGATGAGAAACTGTTGATTTGTTCCATGCTGTTTGTTGCCCTGCTCTGTTGATCACATGTCACGTAATAATATAAAAGTCCTGTTCTTTGGGCCACTTTGAGTACCCGAACCAGCTCTCTTTCTGTTTGTGACCTTACTATTTACTTTGTGACCTTACTATTTACTTTCGACTGATGGGAGGTCACTATATTTAAAGCTTATACCTTACTATTTACTTTCGACTGATGGGAGGTCACTATATTTAAAGCTTACACCTGATTATCATATTTTCACCTCATTATCATATTTGGGTAAATAAATATCATATTTTTTTTTTTCAGTGTAGGGTAATGCTAGTGAATGTACACTTGAATTCAACGTGTCATATTCACTCTGCAAGAAATATAGTATTCTTTGTTCGGTGACAGGGACTTGATGTTTCCACCAAGGACGAGCTCTTCATACGGCGGTCGTGAAATATGGTATCCTTTGTTCGGTGACAGGGACTTGATGTTTCCACCAAGGACGACTTCATACGGCGGTCGTAAAATTGTTATTTTTTAAGAAATGAACGCGTTCATGAACAATTGGTCATTGAATCACGTTTGGCCCTACCAAGCCTTCTTCTTAACTAGAGTTTGCCAGCCTAACCAACAAAGAATGTTATGATATATATTTTCATTATTTCAATATTATGTGTTTAACGGATTTGTAATTGGAAAGTGAAAATAACTTTTTCTAAGAAGAGTGCAATGCGAAGAAGTACTTGAACCATATTTTCATTTTAGGAAGAGTGCCACGCGAAGGACTGTTTTTGCCCGATTATTGTTTTTGCAACTACAAATGTTGTGATAATCGTTCTTAGACACGCACGAATCCGTCTTATGTCCAATGGAAAATACTTGTTACCTACGGTAATGACGGACGTATATAATTTGTTTCATACATCATTCATTCAGCTTGGAGTAAGCATATTGCTGTAGTCTTATTGCGTATGCTGGCAAGGCAGGCAAGTTCTGCTGTCCTGCTGTAGTCTTATTGCGTATGCTGGCAAGGCAGGCAAGTTCTGCTGTCCTGCTGTAGTCTTATTGCGCATGCTGGCAAGGCAGGCAAGTTCTGCTGTCCTGCTGTAGTCTTATTGCGCATGCTGGCAAGGCAGGCAAGTTCTGCTGTCCTGCTGTAGTCTTATTGCGCATGCTGGCAAGGCAGGCAAGTTCTGCTGTCCTGCTGTAGTCTTATTGCGCATGCTGGCAAGGCAGGCAAGTTCTGCTGTCCTGCTGTAGTCTTATTGCGCATGCTGGCAAGGCAGGCAAGTTCTGCTGTCCTGCTGTAGTCTTATTGCGTATGCTGGCAAGGCAGGCAAGTTCTGCTGTCCTGCTGTAGTCGTATTGCGCATGCTGGCAAGGCAGGCAAGTTCTGCTGTCCTGCTGTAGGCTTATTGCGCATGCTGGCAAGGCAGGCCAGTTCTGCTGTCCTGCTGTAGTTTTATTGTGCATGCGAAAAGTATATAGCGAAGTAAAATTCGTCATCGAATTCAAATTCACCGAAGGTCACTTCGAGAGCTTGATTTATTTAGAGCCTTTGTACAGGTATAATGCCGTAACCAAACTCCTTATTTACTAGAATAACTCGTTGGAAAGTTATTGCTTGGCTCTTCGTTCCTGACTATTCATTAACATTTTTTTTTTCTTTGTATACCTAGCAAAGTATGATATGTATTTAAATATTTTTATACATTTTTCTCCAAAAACAGAATATCAAAATAAACGCCATTTACGCGAATTAAACAAGTAAAATGTAAACAATTTTTTTCATGGAACTATAAACATTTCTTGCTTCGTAGCACAACTGCTCATTTATAATTACTTGTTGTCAAAGTGGGAAGCGTGTTCGCCTAAGACCTCTCTGGGTCTAAGAGTGTTCGTGCACGCCAGACTCAGAGAGGGAGAAATACTGATTGGGCTCTTGCACCTTGGGTTTAATAAGTTACCATCGTAAGCTCAGGAGACAGTGACAATCACGTCCTGTAGTGTGAGTCAGACGAAACTATATTTCATCACGTCCCTTCACCTCAGTTGTGCGTTAACATGAGAATTATTATGAGACACTCGTTTTTGTCTGGTCGAAGCCCCCCACTCCTTTTTCCCCTCTCTCGTCCATCATAGTTGCCCCGCCCCCTTTTGTAATTAAGCTTCCGTCCGCTTCAATGTGATATCAAATCCGACCTTTCTTTTATCCCGTAGTAAATGAGAACTTTTATCACCAGCGGCGCTGGCACCGAACGGCAAATAAAATGGCGTCATTACAGCGAAATACGTTGCTGCTTTTGAGATGTAGATGGCCATTTATAACGTGTAATGGTCTAATTCTCTTCATTAGGACAGCTCCGTGCAAATGGGCTAACGGATCTCATATTTTAATACGCCGTGCTGCGGGAGTTACGTGTACTGAGTGCGAGCTATATCGCTGCCACCCCACCTCACTGCGTCGTAGTGTTTCATGAATTATTGTTGTCTGTTGCTTCCCTAAATTAACCAGAGTCGTCCTGTGCCATGTACATTCTCTCTTCTTTACGTACTTTTTATAGTTTATTCTCCTATTTCTGTGCACTCAATGTATTTCAGGCCACTCCTATTCTCACCATTTATCAGGTTTTCCACGCCCTCAATATTTCTCACGTGTCCCCTGTCATCCACATTTCTCAGGTGTCTCCTGTCGTCCACATTTCTCAGGTGTTCCCAGTCTTTCACATTTCTCAGGTGTCCCATGTCTCCCCCATTTCTCAGGTGTTCCCTGTCCTCCACATTTCTCAGGTGTCCATTGTCTTCCACATTTCCCAGGTGTCCCTTGTCTTTCACTTTTCTCAGGTGTCCCTTGTCTTCCACATTTCTCTGGTGTCTCTTGTCTTCACATTTCTCTGGTGTCCCTTGTCTTCACATTTCTCCGGTGTCCCCTGTCTTCCACATTTCTCAGATGTCCCTGTCGTCCAAATTTCTCAGGTGTCCCCTGTCTTCCACATTTCTCAGGTGTCCCCTTTCTTCCCAAATTTCTCACGTTTCCCCTGTCTTCCACATTCCTCAGGTGTCCCCTGTCGTCCACATTTCTCAGGTGTTCCCAGTCTTTCACATTTCTCTGGTGTCCCTTGTCTTCACATTTCTCTGGTGTCCCTTGTCTTCCACATTTCTCTGGTGTCCCTTGTCTTCCACATTTCTCTGGTATCCCTTGTCTTCCACATTTCTCTGGTAGCCCTTATCTTCCACATTTCTCTGGTGTCCCGTGTCTTCCACATTTCTCTGGTGTCCCTTGTCTTCCACATTTCTCTAGTGTCCCTTATCTTCCACATTTCTCTGGTATCCCTTGTCTTCCACATTTCTCTGGTATCCCTTGTCTTCCACATTTCTCTGGTATCCCTTGTCTTCCACATTTCTCTGGTATCCCTTGTCTTCCACATTTCTCAGATGCCCCCTGTCTTCCACATTTCTCAGATGCCCCCTGTCTTCCATATTTCTCTGGTGTCCCGTGTCTTCCACATTTCTCTGGTGTCCCGTGTCTTCCACATTTCTCTGGTGTCCCGTGTCTTCCACATTTCTCAGATGCCTACTGTCTTGCACAGTTCTCAGGTGTCTCGTGTCTTCCATATTTTTTCGAGGTCCCGTCACGTGCAATTTCCATTTCACAATTCTCATGTGTCCCGATTCCTCTTAGTTTTTTTCAAGTGTTCCGTACCTTCTTCCTTTCTCAAATGTCCTTGCAGTCTTTATTTCTCGAGTGTCCCCTAGTCTCTTCATATCTGAGGGGGTTCGTGCCATGTTCAATTCTGAGGTGTCTCGTGCAAGTGTTATTAGTCAGATGTCTAGTGCCGTCTTCATCTCTTAGATGTCTATGCCATCCATACTTTTCAGGTACCCTAAAGCCAGTAGGCAACTTCACTCGGTGCCACATGCTCCCATCCGCCTGTGATGTGTTTCCCTTAGTGCAGTTTGATCCTGTTGGGTTTGGAGTTAAGGTCATGTCATGCAACGATGTCTAATGTTATGTCATGTAACGATGTCTTATGTAATGTCATGCAACGATGTCTAATGTAATGTCATGTAACGATGTCCTATGTGATGTCATGTAACGATGTCTAATGTAATGTCATGTAACGATGTCTAATCTAATGTAATATCATGTAACGATGTCTTATGTAATGTCATGTAACGATGTCTAATGTAATGTCATGTACCGATGTCTAATGTAATGTCATGTACCGATGTCTAATGTTATGTCATGTACCGATGTCTAATGTAATGTCATGTAACGATGTCCTATGTGATGTCATGTACCGATGTCTAATGTGATGTCATGTAACGATGTCCTATGTGATGTCATGTACCGATGTCTAATGTAATGTCATGTACCGATGTCTAATGTAATGTCATGTACCGATGTCTAATGTGATGTCATGTAACGATGTCTAATGTAATGTCATGTACCGATGTCTAATGTAATGTCATGTACCGATGTCTACTGTAATGTCATGTAACGATGTCTAATGTAATGTCATGTACCGATGTCTAATGTAATGTCATGTACCTATGTCTAATGTAATGTCATGTACCGATGTCTAATGTAATGTCATGTACCGATGTCTAATGTAATGTCATGTAACGATGTCTAATGTAATGTCATGTAACGGTGTCTAATGTGATGTCATGTAACGATGTCTAATGCAATATCATGTAACGATGTCTAATGTAATGTCATGTACCGATGTCTAATGTAATGTCATGTACCGATGTCTAATGTAATGTCATGTACCGATGTCTAATGTAATGTCATGTAACGATGTCTAATGTGATGTCATGTAACGATGTCTAATATAATGGCATGCAACGATGACTAATGTAATGTCATGTAACGGTGTCTAATGTGATGTCATGTAACGATGTCTAATGCAATATCATGTAACGATGTCTAATATAATGGCATGCAACGATGTCTAATGTAATGTCATGCAACGATGTCTAATGTGATGTCATGTACCGATGTCTAGTGTAATGTCATGTACCGATGTCTAGTGTAATGTCATGTACCGATGTCTAATGTAATGTCATGCAACGATGTCTAATTGTGTAATAACCTCAGCAGTTCACACTTGGCTTTCATGAGCACAAACTGAGTGGAAGTGACCCGTCTTCATAGCAAGAGTAAATAATGGATGCATTCAAAATTGCCATTATATTTAGTGTTTGATTACTCTTGTGCAGGACCCTTCAATCTGTACCTGTCGAGCTACCCCATTGCATCACAGCCCTCCCCCCAGCGCGGTGTCTACTCATGTTACCGCGGCCGACGTTTAGTGTTTGTTTACTATCCGTTTAGCGTGTTTGTTTATTAGCTGACGGCCGTTACCCTTCATTAGAGACACGACGTAAAATCGAGCCTGGCCGTCGCACTCTTTAAACGGAGCTGATGGATGGCGCGAGCTGGGGTTTATTTCAGACGGAGTGTGGACTTACACTCAGCAATAGGATATTACGCCAGCATGGTTCAGAGGCCATCATCCTATTCCTTGGGAGGCAGCCGTAACGGCTCTCGTGATATAACCATACTAGCTCTTGCGATGAAATTATCCCTGACCTTGCCAGGCAATCACCTTAATCCCTGCAAGGCAACCACCACCACCACCACCACCCCCCCCACCATAGTCCTTGCGAGGCAACAACCCCAGCTCGTGCGAGGCTACCGCCCCACCTCAGCTCGTGCGAGGCTACCGCCCCACCTCAGCTCGTGCGAGGCTACCGCCCCACCTCAGCTCGTGCGAGGCTACCGCCCCACCTCAGCTCGTGCGAGG
>SDVV010039260.1:0-10649 GCA_016164225.1 Gammarus roeselii | reverse complement strand
CATTTGAAATACTTTCTTTGAAGGATGATTCGACAGGGTTATATTGGCGAGCTCACAAGTCATTACTCACCAGCTGATCCTATGGGTCCATAGATGCGTTTACTTCTTAAATATGGCCTGGCACATGTGAAGACTGCACTGGAGGCACGCCTTCTCGAACTTCCCTAGCTGATGAATACAAGGTGTGTCAGAGATGTCTGGCCTGTCTGTACGCACCAGGTCAGCTGTTTATCTGACCCAAACGAAAAGAGGTATTTGATACATCTTTATGAGATGCAAGTGGACTTAACACTGTTCAGGATATGTATTTTACAGACAAATGTTTTAGCTTAATTTCCTATAACTGACAGAAGAAACGACTGTTATTTCATTCAGTATTCCACTGCCGATGTTATTATGAAATATGATTTAACAGATAAATAAATAACTCCTAGTAGAAAAATACTTGATCAGCTCGATATAAAAGGGATTTAACTGAATGAAGATCCTACATGGTTTCATTTTCATCTGTGATAAGAGAAATACCAACTGAATATCGTACATAAGTTAGATTAGGTTAGTTTTTTGATGATTTACAAGCTCAGAATTGGATGTGTGTATCAATCTGCAAAGGATTGATCAAAATGTAGAGATATGTATTATGCATCGTATAAAACATTGACTGAAACCCGTACATAAGTTAGGTTAGGATAGGATGATTACCTCTTTCAAAATAACATACCATGAAGCTGATGCACATAAAATATCTTGTATCAACAGCGAGGGATGTTGTTCTATGTGTGAGGTTAGGGTGGGTAGCTACTCATGCATCCGGAAGTGTATAGTCACCCTTCTGCAAAAATGTGTGTAAATGCCGACATTATACCGACATCGACCGTGAATACGCCTACATTATACCAGCATATGCCGGCATATGCCGGTATATGGCGGTATCAAACCGTGATAAAATGCATGAAAAATCTCGAGCGATGACACATAATTCATGGTTAAGTTGGTTAGATTAGGTAATATGCATCTGGCAGTGAATGGTAACCAATTTTGCACAAAATGTGTGTAAATGCCTACATACTGCCTCATACATGAGCCAACTCAGTTTCGCTAACGATCCTGTATGTATAAAATTGGACTCATATCTGTACTCATTCATATAGCGGTCCGCTTTTAGGGAAGAAGGATATCGCCCAGTACGAAATTTAGGTATTTTACCAGGAAGGAGATTACGGGGGGTATGTGTTATTTGCAACGCGGAGATAAAATTAAGCAAATCAAGATCGACGTTCGGGTTTTGGCAACACCTGAAAGAATAGCATTATCCTGAAAATGATACTCTTAAAAATGGGTGAAAAAATTATAAGCTCTAAGGATGTTACGGGTGTGTTGATAGAACAATAATCCGGACTTGGGTTTCCAATCTAATGTTATAGATGACGCTCAACAGGGTGCGAGCGTAAAAGAAAGTATGGTGCCGGTATCAACCAAACGTGAAACGTATGAAGATTGGGTGAAACGGGGGGAGTATACCCAAACCTTAGCCGAAATTGAAAATAATGAAAATAAGGGGGAAACGCGGGATACTTTCAGTGGAATGGATATCAGTGATAGCGATATCGAGGATATGTCATGTGAAGAAAAACCTACAAACGTTGAAGGAAATCGAATTATCAAATGGGGTAATGAAAGGGTGACAAGTATAAGAAGTGAAAAATTGCATAATAAAATCAAATGTATATCTGATTTTGTTTTAAAATTATTGGTTGTGAAACATGAGGAGAGAAAATCATGTCTCAAACGTTTGAGTGCTAGGAGAATTATGTATATTTCGGAAATCTGCGGGAATATAATTAATGGTAATGTGTGCAATAGCAAGAAGAAACCTGAAACGATTCGATGTCATAAACATGTAGAAGTAATTAAAAAATTACATTCCATAAAAAGCTCGCTGAAGACTAAATACAAAGTTTTGGTTACAAGGATAGGATTGCAAGTGTTGCATACACTTCTTCCAATGGTCGACGTTTATCTAAAATGTGTACTGAAGGCGTGGTCTAGAACACCAATAGATCAGAGAAAAAAAACATACTCAGGTGATAAATCCTACACCGATATGACGAGTCGACAGCTTCACGTGAGGAATAAATATACATCATTGATAAAGAACTCACAGAAGGGCACTGGTACCAAGGATCAAGATAACACAAGAGAGGGAGGTCGAAGTCATTACTTATGTTCCGCCAAGATGCTTACGTCGAAATTTCGGTGTGAAAAAGTTATTGTTTCGTATAAATGATATCCCATGTATATATATGTATATATAAAATATGTCAAAATCTATTATAAAAAAAAATATGTCTAATAAATCTTTGTTTGCAATATCCTAAATTTAACTCGAACGAACTAGCATTAAAAAAGCACTAAAACGCCTCTTGCCCCACGTTGAAAATATGATTGATATCAAGCTAATTGAAGTTGTACACAGGTACCCAAGCTATCGTCGATAGATATCTCAACAGGTGAAGGGTAGCCAAACCGTAAATGCTCTAGGACCCCTCCATCCAGTAAATCGTCTTCTAAACGTTAAAGTATACATTTGCTAGGGATCAATAACGAAAATTCCATACAGATGTAGCACAGACATACACCTCTTAAACATACATTCCTATGATTATCGTGCAAAAATTTACATCATGAAACTATTATTGAAGGAGCGCTAAGGGTTAAAGTAACCCTGGCTTAATCGTAACAGAATGTCATACATACATATAAAAAATATTTAAATATGATGCTCTACTCTGCTCTAATTCACATTTAAAAGTGTAATACACTAGGGTAATCATCCTATTAAATCGGTTTACTTTTTTTGCCTAGGGGATTCTCTAACTCCTCCTAAATATTGAAGAATGGACATACAATAAACATACGATAACCAAATAACAAGACCAAGTTTGTAACAATCGTCTGTTCTATATCTATAATAACCACGTCAAATATTGTATCAGGATGAGAGAAGATATATAAAACACTAAAAATGAACAACATGTGACTAAAATATACCTGAGAAAATGTTCTATATGGCAGATATAGCCGTAATATATCCTAAATTTTCATAACAATCTTACTCATAGCCTGCTGTCCGTATGACAGTGATTGGTACAGGTCGATCGCTTGAGAGTGCATTAGCTACAGAACGAGCGAATGCACTATAAAAATATATAAATTTTAATAATAAACTTGTCTCATTGTCCACCTAAATGGGCCTTTGAAAAAAATAAGTGCATTGAAAGAACTGTAACGAACCCCATAGAAACGATGTAAATGGTTCTATGTAAATCAAATAAATATATATAATTGACCATGATTGATTGTCCACCTGTAATATGTTTTCGAATACCCCTTTAGGTTAACCCTAAAATTGTTCACCTAAATGTGTACTTCATTCCATTAATATATATGTATAAACAATGCCTTCTATTCAATTGAATCATTCAATAACAAACCTAGTAATATATAGCATGCCCTCCTACCGCGCGAAATATTCCATAACAATCTTATACAGCGTTGACAAGACCTAATAACGTACATCTATATAATCTGTACGTAAGCGATCGTAAATTAAAGCAATCAGATACCGTAAGGAAACTAAAATTTACCGTATGAAAAAACTATTCTTCATGAGGACCATATATCAAGTGATAAAATCTTTGTGTTACCGCACATCCAGAGATAAAATCGCTAATTGTCATAGCTAATTACCACTTGCGGTTGAACTATAGCAATCGCTTCTACTTGCGTTTTGGCCACCCCATAAGCAATTGACCAGAACAGAACTAGATAAACCTTCAAGTATAAGGTCCAAGCGACTAAGTCGGTCACATTAAGAAATAATATACATGCTAACAAATACATTGCCCGACTCACAAAAAACTTGCGTTCTTGGCAACCTTATGCGTCTGACCCCCTCCCCTCTTCCCCACCCGTCCCGGGCAGTCTCTACGTACCATCAGTAACTCACTTGACCACAAGATCAATGTCTTAACATATAACTACATTGTCCGAGATGTACAGCGACAAAGTCAGACACACTAACATATAACATACATCCTAACACATACATCGGCTGACTCACAAAAAACTTGCGTTCTTGGTATCTCTATGAACCATCAGTAACTAACTTGACCACAAGATCAATTTGTCTTAACATATAACTACAATGTCCGATAAATACAGCGCCTGAGTCAGACACATTAACAAATAATATACTCCATAACAAGTACATTCGCTAATAGGTTCAAAGATCTAGTCATCCTTTATCTAATTCCTTCACTTGCGTTTTGGACACCGCCTAATTATTGCCTATCTTATTCCTTCACTAAAAGCATATTTGGCACTCCTAATTATAGCCTATCTATAATCCCTCACTACAAGCATATTTGGCACCCCTATTCACAGGACAAATTTGGCACCCTTAATTATTGCCTATCTATTATTCTTCACTAGAAGCATATTTGGCACCCCTAATTATTGACTATCTATAATCCATCACTAAAAGCATATTTGGCACCCCTAATTATTGCCTATCTATAATCCTTCACTAAAAGCATATATGGCACCCCTAATTATTGCCTATCTATAATCCTTCACTAGAAGCATATTTGCTCCATCTAATTATAGCTTATCTTATTCCTTCACTTGTGTTTTGCTCCGGTATCCAGGAGTAGGTCCCGCGGCGTGACTCCGGTCAACCCCTCCCCCACCGCTATTTATTCCTACCTATAATCTTTCACTAAAAGCATATTTGGTGCTATATACTCTACTTACGTAACTCATATGGTGTCCTCAACACAAGAAAATGTTATTTCCAGTTAGATGCAATCAAGTCGTTAATTTGAAAAATGTTCTATGTTATGAACTCGAGTGGATAGGTACTTCATCGTGATTTCAGGGGGGAATTCACTGAAAAACTATTAAAATAAGCATATGTAATCTTTTCCCGCACAATTTTTTGAAAAACTGCCAAAATGAACAAACCATATTCTGGAAACAGTGTTCTAGAATTCAATAGAGTATCTTTAAAACATTGAAATTATTAAAACGGCGCTCTGTGATTATAATGTCATCAAAATAAGTCAAGATTCTGAAACATTGAAAAGGATCTAGGAAAATATAACTTCTTTCGCCCACATTACTTTACGCCTATCAAACTCTTTCGGCGTAGATCTAAATTGGGTAAATATACACCAAACACGATCTAATAATAACGATAATAATAATAATAATAATAATCTTTATTGAGGCACACGATGGTACAATAACAGTTACAACAGAAAATGACTTCAACAGAAAAACATTTCTACCAATACATAAAAAAATATCGTAAAAAAAATAAATAATCATACACACGTGGAGACAGATCAAGACTGAAATACACGACAACTATTTGCAGATTAAGTTTGAGACAAGCGTGCGTAAAATACCTCTTATGTCCCTTTCCCACATGAGTATGTATGCAAAAACAATGTTGGAGAGGTTTAGTATTGAGCCACCTATCAGTGAACATCCTCGGGGTCGCATCTCAACCTGACAGCCACCCGCATGTAGTAAAACATTATTCCTATTAATATCGGGATCTTCCTGCACATGCAGTATTCTGTCCCAAATAATGTTTGGAAACATCTCATTCATCAAGCCAACAGTGTGAAGGAATGAAGGAATAACTTTGATATACTGTTGCAGGTGGGTTTACAACATGTGACGAAAATTAGATGCATACCCATAGAAGAGTATTATTAAGAAAAGCGCTCACGAAGACGTGTGAAATTAAACAGGAAGAACTCGACAAATGTGGAAATATTAATGAGCGCAAAAAAGAAAAAGAAGCATTTGCTTCAGTTGAAAATCGAATCTAAGATTCACATAACCGAGAGAGAATAGAAACTGAGAAGAAAGCTATTGAAAAAAATACTAAAAATCCTACTTTTCTTTGCTAATGCTGTCAAATTTTCAACATCTACAAAATGAACTGAAGGACTCAATGATGAATCAGGTCAAATAGCAGATGAAAAAACTTGAAGGCAATGAACGAATTATTGAATGAAAAAAATAACAAACGAGCATTTGGTATCCCAAAGGCTGCTTGGCCAAATACTGATATCGCCCCGGAATCTTATTGACGGATTTTAGCACTGACACCATTGAAATGATAAAATCTATCGATGCCATAGATTTCTATACAGCATACGGGCTAGACGATATGTCAGCTAGTGAATTGAAACAATGCAAGCAGGTACTGTCGAGACCACTACACATGTTTTGGAGGAAGTCTTTAGACATCTCTGATATCCCATAAACTACCATGATACATACACATTTGATTAATTCTTTACGTACAATAAATTGTTAGTAGCTACACCTTGTTAACTACACTCTTCGAAACGTGATCCGACGCGCAACCCTGATCACTTCTGGTAATGAACTGGTGCTGTTGACGGTCGTCTCGGGGCTCAGGGCAGTTGTGGACGCGTCAGCTGACGTTCAAATCAGGATTGATCAGCGCTTCTCGCTGTTCGTTCGACCGTGTATAAGTTTGTTCATAATGTTATCCCATTGCCAAGAGTTTTCTGTATGTGATGTTGAATGTATAAATGACAAGTTTACATTTGATCGTGTTCACTTATGAAGGTAATGTGCGCAACAGTGGCCAAATTCAGTTAAATCCTCTTCCCGCTATTCAAATGAATAATGGAGAAATTCCGTTTCGTTCTCGATGACATTTTTGGATGCGTCTGTTTTTAATCAGCAGAATACTGTCGTAAAACTAGAGGTTTTGCTCAACCAAGATTCAAGAATTGTTTATATTAATATTCACGTATTAAAACTGAAATAAGACTAAACGGAAATATCATTTTAATCATATGTAGTAATCATTTAACACAAAACTAACACGTATATGAACTCAGCACTCGATGAAGCACTAATACAAACGGTTGTAATAGATGAGGTTATTTCACTATTCGTCAATGACTATTTTCTTCAAAGATTGATTATCACCTTATGTAATAAAATCCGTAAACATATTTATATATACAATTTTTGAATTCCCAATAAACATTTGACTTATAGACCGACACACTAAGGTAACTCGGGTAACACACTGTGAAATATGTCCGGAGCCTGCAGCGGTGTATCACGTACATTTTTGTGTCACATCGACACGATTTTTGCTTCCCTGGCACAGACAACTACGCGATTTAGTGTGTCACTTGTATTGGAGTGAGTCAGTTTGGCCAACTATGGGGCATGTGACACACCTAGCTCCGATAAAATTTATTTGAGTGTGTAATTTACTTCCACACACACTAGGCAATTTACCGTGTCAACTATTTGTGATTCCTAAGTTTTACGTCATAGAAACATTCATTTTTTTCCCCGTTTCATATGCTTAAATTTCATATTATCTTGTCCGTGTAGAGATCAGTTTATTTATTATACCCTACTATTTGACTAATCGATTTTTTTTCTTTTGCATATGTAACATGTCATGCGAACTATACAGTTAGTTTCAAAATTGATGTCATCCTGTGCCAAACAATGTGGGAGTATGTCGGACATTTGTTACTCTCAAGTTTTTTATTAGATGTCAGTGGAAATTGTAAATTATCAGACAAAATAAATGTCAGTGACCAGGCTTATATTGCTTGTATTTCTTGGAATTAATGGTCCAATGTAATGCTTTTATCTGTATCGTCATAAAAAATGGAGAATAGAGAATGCTTTTTAACAATGTCCACCGGCTGGTAGGATGAAGAGGTAAACTTACTACCCAACCTTGGTTATGGGTTATGAGTTTATAATAAATTCATCTAAATATCAAATGGTGTCTACTGAACACCTCACGCTGACGAAGACTTGGTACATGTCATCTGTGTATTCTGATATTTCTGTAATTTTGTTAACATGATATTCTACCTAAATGAACTTTAAATCCTAAAAAAAGTATAAATCTATAAATCCTTAGCAAACAAACTGACTGTCCGCCGTGAACAAATTCACTTACAGTCTTGCTTGAATGTTCTGCTCCAGATTCTTGGATACTGTGGTAGCAATAGCAGTAGAACGATAATTATCTATGTCCGTCTGGGCCTTCGCTCCACATCTTAGAAGCTGAATATGAATTGCATGCTTATTCACTTACTCATGAATGTCATAATTTCCAAGCCCTTTGCTATTTTATACTCTATTTACAATAGCTCTAACCTCGGCAACACTGATCGTTTCGTTCACGAAAGTAACATTTCTAATGGCGTCATTTACCCACTCGTGATCATCATCAGTTGCAACAAAGTGCTCGCCCCATGCAGACTCTGGCAATGTTATTCACGCCCGTAACCCTTGCCTCATTGAAAAATTTTCTTGCTTTGGGTAAAGTGTTCGAATTTCTTTCCGAAAAAGTCCTTCCACTCACTTTCACGTAACTTGTGAGAAGTGTCTACACTAGTGATTGTTGCTCATTTTATCTTAGAAACGTGAGTTCCCTATTTTCATTGTCAATTTAAATTTACCCCCTCGAGCCTTTCCAGCAACATCCTACTGGAACGCAGCGTTCTTTACAGCATAATTCTTCTATCTTGCCCGTTCATTACGCCAGTAGATATTGTATTAACACGGTTTCTTTATTCTAAAAAATCGTCGATCAGCAATTAAAATACAGTTGCATGTGACCATACATATCATTTGTTTGACGTCAACTCCCTCGTTCATTCTGAGAAACCTATAATAAATTTTTAATAGAAGGATATCAAATTCTTCATATATTCTATTCGTCTTCGCATCTTTCTCAAACATCCAGTCCATCGCTTTAACCTCGGGAAAATAAACTTGCATCAGTGTTAGCATTTTCTCAACATTTTGAGTATCCCATATGTCACAGTACCCAGTACAGGTCACAACAGGACGAGCGTAACGTTGCCAAATGAATGTTAGTCCCTCAAATGGCATGCACACACTTATTTAATTAGCTACATTATTCGAAGAAATAAAAATCTAACAGATGCAAGAGGATGGTAGGTTAATTTTCCATGCATGGAACCACGTCTCACGCGGCCTACTAAATCAGCCTGTTAGCAAACATCAGCCGCATAGCCATCGCAATTACCAGCCAACCCGAAACAATTCCAAAAAGAGACGCGTAACGGATACTTCCCACATTACAAACGTTTTGAGACCCCATCATGGGGCTTCCAACTGCTGCACTGCATATATGTGCCTTTCACGAACTTTACTCGCGCTGACCTTAATCTCTTCAGTCCGTGCTCTGACTTCCTGTTCGCTCTCTGCATCTGACTGATCGTAGTCCTTCGACAGACGGACAATCATCTTGATTAGTTAGAGGCGGGGTCCCCGCTTCCCAAATGTCTACAAAGACATGCAAGTCATCCCCATATACTTCAAAGAGGGCATGTTCAAAGGCACGCCCCAAGGTACTGTCTAATACGTTCAATCATCTGTCTCAAGAGGAAATTAGCTTCTAGTGTACGGCTGGGATACGAATGATTATGCGATACCCTGAGCTCAGTGCTCTGTTGTAAAGTGCGACCATCCTCCTCATCGCTTTCTTCTTCTTGCTCAGAGCTGGAACCCCAAAAAATCCTTATTGATTGCATCAAAAACCACCATCCGCTTCACTTTAATTTGATGGGATACTTAGTGTGTGAATTTTCATCTGCTGTGCACTTGGTGAACTTCGATTTACGGGCGTCGGGTCTCGGAGTGTCAAATCTTAGTAGTGATGGTAATGCTGGTTTACAGTGCTATGGTATTGATGCGGTGAGTAACAGGGATAGTAGTGGTGACGGCAGTGGTGGTTGAGATACCTGTGTATTGGCTGTCAGAGGCGGAGGTGCCGTTTTTTTAGAGTTTTGGGACCTTTAGTAAGATTTGTTGCTAGTCATATTGGATCTGGTTCGCAGAAAGGACACTTTCTAAATGCGGTATCTGCTTAATAACGTGGCAGATACCTATATCCGGTGCTCTCACAAAAGCCAGTACTTCTTTTCCATAGGTTCAATTTCTGCACCATAGGAGACAAGACTCGCTGTGGCTTCACGGTTCTGTGAGACGATGTGCTGCCATACAATGTACAAGTCATTTATCCTTGAAAATCGTTGCCAGAGCCGGGCGGGTAGTGCATCGAGTGTGAGAATGACCTCAACTCAATGATACACTACTTTTATGCCCTCATGACTTCGGGGATATGGCGTTGGAGTACGATGAATGGATTCATGGGTTCGAACCCTCAAATTCACTTTGCATGGTTATATGCACTGCACTTATACTGTGGTGGGCTGTGAACTGCCCTATACAAGAAACGGTATCTCATTCTATCAAAATATTCATGGCGTAACTGTGGCGGACAGATGAATTGCTCTAAAATGTACGAATACACTCATCCTTAAAAGACGTTGCCAGAGCCGGGCGGGTAGTGCATCGAGTGTGAGAATGACCTCAACTCAATGATACACTACTTTTATGCCCTCATGGCTTCGGGGATATGGCGTTGAAGAACGGTGCATGGATACTTGAGGTTTGAACCCCCGAATCCACTTTGCACGTTTATATGAAATGCACTTATACTGTGGCGGGCTGTGAACCGCCCC
>SDVV010039259.1:0-10649 GCA_016164225.1 Gammarus roeselii | reverse complement strand
ATATACATAATGTGTATACTGATGTACTATATAATGAAGGCATGGAATTAGTAGAGTCGGTCTTGACAATACGCTCTTTAGGACCTAGTCCCTTCTGCACCTTATGTCTAAGCTGTAAATAATAATACGTTCTTCAGGCCCTAGCCCTTTCTGCACCTTATATCTAAACTGTAAATAATAATCTATCAGTTAAACCGTGTTTAAGTCCTCCGCCTTTATTCCAATTATATAACTGACGACGACTTTAAAATTTCAGTGTTGAGTGCAAACTGTGATACCTTCCAGAGATGCAGGGTTCGTATAAAAATAGCAAAAGACAAAAACCGCACTCACGGGATTTTCCACTCTTTTCCGTAAGCCCGTAAAGACTTCCTGACACAGAAAGTATGCCTAAATCAGGTGCATGTTTAAGGGTTAACATCTTACGATCAAGTGCAACAATTTAGTGTAATAAATGCAGGGAAATAAGTGTAATAAGTGCAGAGAAATATGTGTAATAAGTGCAGGGGAACGGGTGTAATAAGTGCAGGGAAATATGTGTAATAAGTGCAGGGAAACGAATGTAATAAGTGCAGGGGAACGGGTGTAAAAAGCGCAGGAAAATATGTCTAATAAGTGCAGGGAAACGAGTGTAATAAGTGCGGGAAACGGGTGTAATAAGTGCAGGGAAACGGGTGTAATAAGTGCAGGGAAACGGGTGTAATAAGTGCAGGGAAACGGGTGTAATAAGTGCAGGGAAACTGGTCTAATAAGTGCAGGGAAACGAGTGTAATAAGTGCAGGGAAACGAGTGTAATAAGCGCAGGGAAACGGGTGTAATAAGTGCAGGGAAACGGGTGTAATAAGTGCAGGGAAATGGGTCGCCTTGCAAAGGCAGACAAATCCAAAGCTTGCACGAATGAACGCAATAGGACAAGTAAGGTTGGCGGAAACAAGCAACTCACGCCGCCAGAGGAATGCAGTCTGCAAGATCACATCACGGCAAAACAGATACGGCGGCTGGCCGCTCTTTCAAAGGATCAACAACAAGTGTCCTTCATGAACCGATTCAACTGGCTGAATGACGTGAAAGATACGAGCAGCAACTGGCTCAGCATTGCCGAGCACGCTCATTGCCGTTATCGTGAGAGGAACAACATATTCGGGCTCTAGAGACTGGTCTCACTGCACCTGCCGAAGAGAGTGGACGGGGACCCACCGGGGGGGAGGGGGCAAGGTCACCACAGGCACCGAACCGCGCGTCAGGGAGGCTGCGGGATCCACGAGACCCAGGGGCTGTCATGGTTGCAGGACTAAAGGTAACAACTCATTATTAGGATGACTTATCCAAAATAGGCTAGTGTGACAAAAAGTCGCTCACCATTCATGTCCTGGTGTACATGAAATAGATGTGCAGAGCAGTTTTAATTGTAGCCGGGCAGTTTGATTAGCGTATTAGCAGGAGGTATCTTACCGAATATTCGTGGGGCCAAAATGAGTAGGAGGTATCTGAAGGATAAAGATAACTGCACTAATGTCATTAAATTCATAGGTGAAACGATGGTAACCGGAAATAATAAAAAATCAGTATCACAAGATACTTTTCTTGCGCTAAATAACAACCTATGAGTGCTGTTGGGAAGATGATTCAAATATTCTTTAGCATTCACTCTATTTAACGAATTCTTGTTTCCAAGTTAACACTGTAGTGTTTAGCGTACAGTGAAAATGAATGTGGACGACGACTGGGAACCATGGTTCTATAGACCATGAAGTGTACCCTTCCGATATAGATCTCTTGTCAAAGAACAGCTGTGAATTTATAATATTCTGAAATAACTGAAAGATTATGATCACTCTGACGAGGCCTGAGCCGTTGTGTGAGTTTTAAAACCTCCCGGAAAAAAAATTTCCAGAATTACGCATTAAAGATCAACTAATCCACAACAGCAATAACGTACCAGATGCCAACTCTAGATTACGTGCTAGGAAACATAGGACATGTTAAGGTGTTTCAGCGCAGTGAGTTACAATACGCACATGTGCAGCTCCCCTTTGATGAGGAGTCTATAAAATACACTGTCATCAATACTTCAATTTTTTTTTTTTAACAATATAATTGATCATCTTTTAGCGTATCTTCAAACTGTGCACTGTGCAAAAATTATTTAACCGACTAGATTTTTTCCAGAATTTTTGTTTTTATATTAAAAATGTGGAACTGGCTTTTTTGTTGTGGTCGACTTCCCATCACATCACTTAGTCATTCAAAATGCACTAACTACAATATTAAATATTGTGCCCAAATTTACCTGGACAAATAGACAAAGTAATGGGATAATGTGTGAAGTCACTAATTTTACTCAGTCGGTTGTGTGAGTAAAAGGATGAATTAATTTGATAGACGAGGTTATATCGTCTACTACTCTCCTACCCTACTCACATGTGCACTGTAGGCCGTAGACTCGGTCCTCGTCAGGTAGGTCCCGCTGCATGGTATCAAATGTAAAACATTGTGAGCACTTTTATTTTATTTTCACCTCGTACAAAAGAATTGTTTCGGGCTTTTCATGTACCTGAAGCTTTGCTGAGTGTCAGCATAACATTTGGCCCAGATGGTTACGATGGGTATTGATTGCCGTCTCAAAAGGTAAGGTGCGTTTGGTGGTGGTGGCGGTACAGAGCAACACTGCTCATGATCATGTCGCTGTTGCAGACAGCGTCGTTACCATAGCGCTGAGTATCGAGCGGTGTAGCTAGGTGCAAAATTTATCGTCAAGCTTACCGTTTATCATTTATTCAGTATTTGGAAGCCGTATCCAGGCACAAGTATCGTGTCCAGCTAGGACTGTCAGAGTGTAACAGTCAGGCCTACGCGGGCTCAGGGAAAGCAGCCTGACTGACTGGTGTGACTGTCTTTTGGTCGCTGGTTGATGTACGCCGTGGAAGGAATAAACTGACAGTTTGATTCACAAACATTGACATACGAAAATTGTGTTTGCGGTAAACTTTGTCTGTAACTTAATGTGATGTGATCCGTGTAAGTTTTGGCTCGAGTTACTTATGATAGAGAGTAGTAAACTTTGACACCAACATCTCGTGATGTGATCTGTATACATTTGAAGAAGAATAAACTGTTATCAGTGTGAAACGTGGTATTGTGATATAGTTTTAAGTTAACAAAGGAATACGCTGGTTTAGGTATAAGATATAAAAAGGTTGGGATGACGAGCAAAAGGATAGAAAGACGAACGATTAGTATTTTATAAGCCGTAATTCAATTGATGCTCCATCCTGTGGGTATGGATGGGGTATCAATTGAATTGAATAATTTCATAGGTTAGTGGCAAGCTGATATAAGCGAGGTCCTTTTTGTCCCTCTAGCAGCTACTAAGATGAGTAGGGTAAGCAGGGCGAAGGCCGCAGCTACTAAACTGAGTAGGGTAAGCAGGGCGAAGGCCGCAGCTACTTAACTGAGTAGGATAAGCATAGCGATAGCCCTACTCCTGTGGCGCCTTCTTGGAACACGGTTCACACAGTTAACTTGAAAAAAAATCAAGATATTTTTTCAATTAGGCTGAACTTAATTTACAACCAAACCAAATGAATGCTTCAAGCCATACGGCAACTTATTAATTATCAACTATCACTGAACGATCATCGAAAGTATGATAAATGGCTTCAAACTGCACAAAAATTAATCGTGTAATGGTTATCCCTTATCAAGTATAGATACCCCAATGAAGGTTCTCACATTTTTTCAATCACTTATCAATTATAAATGATCGATTATCAATTAGGCAAGTTTGATCAGTTTAATACTGCGCAAAACATCAATTATTCAGATGACGGTCCTATGAACAAAGTTCTAAAATGATCCATCACGGAAATTTGAATTAGAAATTTTAATTCGAATCAAGTTGAATTAATTTCAGGCTCTTGAGGATAAATACTTGTAATGGGCTAAAACATCAATGGGAATTGGACGCAAACAACGGCCACTGCCTTACGTTTAGTTTCCCTCTGTAGGAAATGACGCAAACAACGGCCACTGCCTTACGTTTAGTTTCCCTCCGTAAGAAATGACGTAAACAACGGCCACTGGTTTACGTTTAGTTTCCCTCCGTAAGAAATGACGTAAACAACGGCCACTGGTTTACGTTTAGTTTCCCTCTGTAGGAAATGACGCAAACCACGGCCACTGCCTTACGTTTAGTTTCCCTCCGTAAGAAATGACGTAAACAACGGCCACTGCCTTACGTTTAGTTTCCCTCTGTAGGAAATGACGCAAACAACGGCCGCTGCCTTACGTTTAGTTTCCCTTTGTAGGAAATGACGCAAACAACGGCCACTGCCTTACGTTTAGTTTCCCTCTGTAGGAAATGACGCAAACAACGGCCACTGCCTTACGTTTAGTTTCCCTCTGTAGGAAATGTAGCAAACAACGGCCACTGTCTTACGTTTAGTTTCCCTCTGTAACTGTTCCAAGGATTTTATCGGTGAACAATGTCGAGTTCCCTGCTTCAGTCCTCCGAGATAACCGGTCCAGAAATAGAACGCTGAAGTCCAGCAAAAGAACACAGAAGTCTAGTCAATGAACATTGAAGTGCCTCCTGTAGACAAAGACACGGGACAAGACACTTCCTGGGTGATGGATAGTTTTAACAATCAAGTCGCGTGCACTATCACGAAATGAAAGATCCGGTGCGATCATTTCACGATTAAAGTGAATCAACTTTTACTCCTGGACGGAGTACTCCGTACAATATGTTGACTCCAGATGAGTTATCCTCAACACGCAACCACACCCTGAAGTCATCGCATATGCAGACGACTTATCAGTTTCTGGCAAAACAGATTATCTGAAGTGTTGGTGGAGGGCTCTCCAAGAATGTAGCAAAACGTATGGGTACGTTCTAAATCCGTGCAAAAGAAACCTTATTGTATAAGGCAAGCCAACCAATCATGCATTTCAAACTTTCGAAAATTTGGGAATCAAAATGAATGGTGAAGAACAAAGATATTCTGGATCTTCTCTTGGCACGGATGATAATCAAGACCACCTAGCAAATTCCAAGGTTGAAATGTGGGTTGAAAAACTTGAAAGTTATCGCAGTTTGTAAGACCAAACCTCACGTTGAGAACACAGTTTTATTAATCTTTGAACTGAAGCATCGCTGGACGTATGTTATGCGACCGACGCCAGGCACAGAGGATCTTCTGAGACCACTCTGAGACCTCATGTCTAACAGATTTATTCCTGCACTGGTTGGATGGAGAGTTTCTCGACGAATAAAAGATCTGATGATTCTTCCTCCTCGTCTCTGGGAGGCATGGGTATAGTGAACCCTACTGAAATTGCTGATGCGAGCTAAACTCTTCTCTGTCACTCACAATTCTCTCGCAAATGACAGTATAGCGCAGAAAACTGTTCACTTTGCTACCGAAGAATCTACAGGAATTGCCGTGAAAAAAATCTCTCAGTTATGAGCAAAAAAAAATAATGAAGCCCCGATTTGAAATTATTCGCGAATAAATAAGACATCATTCTACCCAGGACAGCGATTAAGAGAAATGATTTAATGCTGCAGAGCAGCGAGTAAGAAAATGATTGAATGCTGCAAAGCAGCGATTTAGAGAATGATTGAATGCTGCAGAGCGAAAGGGGCCTCGAACTGGTTGGCCACCCTTTCCTTTGCTGACAAAGGATTTAATCTCAGCACTTGGAGTGGATGGATGATTATTCATTTTATAGATCATTAACACTTTATTATAGTATTTTATTATTTCTACTTTCTTGGGCTCTATTATCTATCTCTGCCTTGTTTTCATTGTGATAAATTTTGCCTTTTTATTATTTATCGAGGTTGGTTGAGACTAGGTGACCCAGGGACTGGGGGGTACTCGTGGGACTTTCGGGCCTCGGGCCCGGGGTTTCGGGAACCCGGGGGACTTGGTAGACCAGGAGGACTTGGGGGGACCTACTTGGACCCTTCTGGGGCCCTTTGGGACACCCTTGAGCCTCTTTCGGACCCTCTTGAGAAACTGTGATACCCTCTTGAGGCCCCCCTCCCAACGCTGAAAAACTATACTCAGAGGAATGAATATATTTGGAGTGCTTGAGTAGAAAAATAGTTACTGTATTACAGTCCACAGCATTGCTGACGCAGAGGAGGAGAGCCTCGCCGAGGCTGGTCGAGGTGCGTCGAAATCAGTCGAAACATGTTGAGGCAAGTTGAGTTGGGTGCGACGAGCCGAGACTGGCCGAACTGAGTCGAGACGAGCCCAGATGAGCTGAGATTAGGAGACTCAAGGGGCATGAGGAGCTCAGGAGACCCGGGGGATTTGAGTTACCCTCTATGATCCTACCCCCCTAAGCAATAAGTGTGATGTCAATAGTCTGATCAGTTTTTCAGCCCATGATCAACCTGTTCTTTTTTTCGTCTTCGCGAGCTACAATTTTGTCATCTTGAACAATGCTAATGTATTTGTGCGAGAGCTCCTGCTGGTAATTGTGCGAGAAAGCGTTTTCTTCAGTCTGTGCTTGCTCACGCTTGCACGGACCATTTGTAATTTCGGTGGTTGACGTGGACCGCGTAGCTATAAATCTTGTGATGTGTTGCGGTTGGAGTTGATCTCATCTGTGAAGCCGTAGAATTTGTACCAATTTTGACGATACTATCTGTGCGCACTGGCGCGCGTACATATTACCCTTGAGGTTCTGAGGGGTTGGAGGCGGGGATTCGTTTCGCCTGAATCTTTATCTTATTTGGATAAATGAATTGTTCTCTAACCGAACTAGACCGCGTAGCTAACATCATGTTGTGTTGCTGTTGTTCGTGCAGCCGTAAACCTTGTATCAGTCTCGACGATGCTACCTGTGCGCACTAGCGTGCATACAGTTTACTCTTTCAGTTCTAAATGAGTAAAAGCGGGGATCTGTTTCGTCTTAATGTTTTTTTGTACACACCACCGTGCGTCTGACAGGACTGACAATTTCAAAATGTTCTGACTTTGACAACAGTAATCTGTAATCCACGATCGTAGACCCTTACGGGGGAGCCTGTAATGACTCGTGTTGAGGCTCCGGTAGAAATGAGGCTTAAATCAAATCAAAATAATCTCAGCAAGCAAGATTTTAGAGATGCAGTTCGGCTGTGATACAAGTTCGACCTTGATGGTCAACCTTACCGATGCTCATGTGGTGATTTTTTTTCACGCAATGGTGTGGAAGACAGAAAGCTTTGTTACCTTATGCCGCAGTGAGATTCGCTTCGCGACTAAGGAAATGGTCATCGAAGTGCGTCACGATGTTAGATTCTAGCCAATTCTAACCCCCTCACAGGTGAGAACATAATCTTCGGTCATCAAACGTGAGTGACGAGAAAAAAGTTGACATCAGTTCCCGTGGATTTTGCGTCATTGGACAAAGAGCATTATCCGGTGTAAGAGATTGTCACCCATTTGCTCCTTCTTACCGACACGAGCGGCTGCAAGAAACTCATCAACGCAACTCCGAAACACGACTCCGCTTCCATGGCTCAGGTCAGCCCTGGTCTGCATTCGGGGAACGGAGACACGTAATTGAGTCGATCAATGTCACGATGGCAACAGGTCACATGAATCTCATATTATTGCCTGAAGTGATCAGCGTATGTGTACCCAGGCCATAGTCATTGGCGGGGAAACGTGGAACTCACTCTGATTCATATTCCTCGTGAAGGTGTACTGCATCCTAATATTTGTGAAATAATAAATATACGTAGGGTAATCGTATCCTGGGGGGAATGAACTGTGTATTCAAATTTCCAATCGACACTCGGAACGCAGATAAATTTGGATTCTGAGTCCGCTTTCTCACACTGCAATTTTCGGTATAGCAATTCCACTTAAAATGATCCTGTTGTTCTGGTGTGTATTTCGGGAATGTATTTTTCCCTTACCTGGTTTCATCAAATTCATTATACAAGCACAGAAAAAAGTGGTTATTTCCGAAGTGGGACGGGAACCCACACGACACCGCGGTCAGCCGCATCCCATCGCGGGGGACCAGTGACGGCTCACTGAAGGCGCAACGAGCATCAAATTAAAATATTGAGAAATACATTTTCTATGTAGATCCATGCACGGAGAACCAGGAAAAAATGCGATTATTGGAATACACTGACTATGAGTAGTGTCAGCCCTAATACATCATCTAGATACAGTTTCTGAGTATTTACTCGGACTCTTGCCTGCAGGAAGCGGACAAATGAATGGAAGAAATTTGCATAGACACTGCATAACGTCAGTATTGACTGCGAATGATGTACCGGACGTTCGGCTATCCAAAGGACGCAAGTAGGGATTCTATTTGAGGTTGAGTAAATCAGTAAAGTATATTTGGGTTATTATGTTGGTGACTGGTACAAATGCAAGCTCCAATTCAGTACAGGACCTGAATGGTTAAACACGGTGATGCTGTCTATGCTGTTACTTTATTGGTGATGACTTATGAGGGGATTTACCATTGGAAATAGAGGTATGGATTGAATAGTGTTAAGAAAATACGCTAACTTTAAACATAAAGGTTGATGAATGGCAAATCATTTATATATTTGAATAATCGATTTATTCAAAGTTATTCAAATATCACTTGGCTAACTGATATATTTTTAATTAATTGTATAGTATAGAAAGTAGGCCTGGAACGGGATGAAGAGTCTATTTTGGTACTATTTCAAATTTACAGTATTACTGGCCCAGCCTAAGTTTGCTGCCCGGATTCAGGGCTGCGAGCCGCTGCAAGGCTTCAACAGATGTCTCCTCCATCTGCAGCTGCTGAGGTTCCACCTTTCTGAGCTTGTCAGCCGAGGTTTGAAGGTGTCGATTTTACTATTTACCGCATTAAGTGGTAACGGATCAAGATTGTTGGTATCTTGATTGGAAGCAGGTTTTCGGCCTCTCATCTTCTGAAGGGTTTCAACTGAAGTTTGAATCCATTGTTCCTATCTCTTTGATTATAATTTGTATGAAAAAGCCTTTTGAAGCTGACATTAGTAAATCAATCCAGATAATGAAACGTTTCTATGAACCTTGATCAAATTTATTCTTCAATCCGTTACCGCCATGCCATGGATCTCAGTTCCGGGATATTTTTTTTGTATTGTTGCGAGTCACTCCCTCTTTTTGTTATCCTCGTTTAGGTGAGAGGATCGAAAAGGGATCGCAAATTCCAAAAGGGGTCTTGCGAGGAAGTAAACATTGTAAGCATAATATCCTTTTGTTTATAATGAATATTGCTGAAGAGAAAGCCAAGAACTTCAATTGCTCTCTCATAGCTAGTATTTATGTGTCTTCTCCATTTGAGATCCTAGCTTGTTATACTCCAAGATTTCGTTGGTGGTCCACTCTCGGGAATTTCTATTCTGTCATCAAGTTGTCGGATTTTCGGTTGTGGGTTTAATTTCCAAGTATTGAAAATCTTTTGCCACTTTCCTGCCCAGTTTACTAGTTATTCATGTGGCTTTGAATAGATTTGTGATCCTGCTCGCAGTTCCCTTAGTTTAAGTGTCCTTAGTCGTTGGCATATAAGGATATATTGTTGTTGAGGCCGGTGTCGAGTTAACTTAAGTAGATTTTGATAAAAAGGGCCTCAGAACGCTTCCTTGTGACACTTCAGATGTAACTGCAGCTCAGTGATATTTACCTTGCCCTGTATAGACCCATTGTGTTCGGTCCGCAAGCCAGTTGCGGAGCCACTAGATACATCTAAATTCACTTATTTCGGGGAAATCTTATCTTAATTATAAAACAAATAATAAAGGCAGTTAAAAACATCACGTTTACATTCTATATATTTAAAAGTAGAGCTTTCGAGTGCGTACAGCTACTCATCCTCATTACCTGGAACAAATGGAGAACAGAAAGCGAATAAGATACTGTAAATTTCTACAAAAAGGCACAATAAAATCATGTCTAAAACCTACACCAAAACACTCAGAGGGGTTGATGATGCCATGTCATTTAATGTCGACCTAGTTTGGTGAATCAAGATGCTCTCTAACAGTTTCAAATCCGGTCTGACTGTGGAGCCTACAACTACGAAACTTTTTTCAACTATTGGGTGACCATTGCTGATTGCGTGGTCTCTAATTTTACTATGGCTTGGGGTGAGTGCAGGTCTACCAATACGGACGGACACTCCCTTGTGCTCAGCAATGCGGGTCTGTAGGTGACGTGTTGTCTCCCCACAGTAGGTAGCCTGACACTGGCTACACGTATATTTGTATACCACATTACTTTGCAACAAGACAGGCATCCTGTCCTTTACTCTGAAAAAATTTTGAATAGAGAAAACATTCTTGAAAGTGATTCTTAAATCTAATTGCGGACAATAATTGTAACATTTGGATAAAATGTTACAATTATTGTCTGACACTACGAAGTTTGTCCCTGTTATTGGTGATTGGTTGAAATTACTATTCAAAATTGAAGATAAAGTGAACCGTTTTATTGATGAGTTGTCAAAAAAGGGTGTGATAGCAGAAGATATGAGGTCTCATCTAAAGTCGACCGGGTCGAAATTCGGAATAATGTTTGGCCTACCAAAGGTTCATAAACTAAATCTACCTCTTAGACCAATTCTTTCAACCGTAGCGACTGCCAATTATAGATTATCAAAGTTTTTAG
>SDVV010039258.1:0-10649 GCA_016164225.1 Gammarus roeselii | reverse complement strand
GATTTTTAGTGATTGGGTACAGTTAGTGTAGGGGCAAGGGGCACAAACCAGACCAACACGGGCGGCCACCGCAGAAGGACCTAAAGTTGAGTATTGGTATAGGATATTTGATCCCTTTATCGTTGAGTATGTTAGGATTTCACTGACTCGTTGATTAAAGTACCGTAGCAATTGTGAGTGTTTTATTTCTGACTTAGTTACCCAAATTATTAATTAGGAGGTTAATAGCGAGAAACTCACAACAGGGGTGCTTGAGTTGGATCAATTATAGGGGCGGTCGAGCTCGATCATACATCAATTATAAGGGCGCTCGAGTTGGATCAATTATAGGTGCGCTCGAGATTGATCATACATCTATTATAGGTACGCTCGAGTTGGATCAATTATAGGTGCGCTCGAGCTCGATCATACATTAATTATAGGGGCGCTTGAATTGGATCACATAATAATTATAGGGGCGCTCGATTGGGATCATACATCAATTATAGGGCCGCTCGACCAAAAATCATGAATCAATTTTAGGGGCGCTCGAGTTGGATCAATTATAGGGGCGCTCGAGTTGGATCAATTATAAGGGTGCTCGAGTTGGATCATACATCAATTCTACGGCCGCTCGACCTCGATCATACATCAATTATAGGGGCGCTCGAGTTGGATCATACATCAATTATAGGGGTGCTCGACCTCGATCATACATCAATTATAGTGCCGCTCGAATTGGATCACACATCTATTGTAGATGCGCTCGAATTGGATCGTACATCATCTGTTCAGATAGCTTCAGCTTCTATTAGTTCCTTCAAGATGACATCAAACGCTACTAAATAGACCTAAAACCTATCATTCACAGTCAAAAGCGTGTTATTAGAACATTATCACATGACCAGACGTGACCCCGCGTTGACTTTTTGTACGTGGAAATCCTCCCACTGTGTCACATCACTACCTTTCCGCTGCAGTGTTTGTTTACAAAGCTCTGAATCAATTAATTAAAATTGATAACGCTTTTTCGTCATAATCTTTGTAACAATACGGATTTGCAAGTTGACATTTACTCATCAACACAGTCCTAACAACTTTTAAAACACAGAGCTGCTGAAACTTGGGATTCAATTGCTATGTATAGTATCAGGATAGGTACCTTCAAACGTAAACTAAAATTATACCTGTGTGAACTTTTACGAGCAGAAATGTTTAAATTGTATCAGTGTCATATTAGGAATTCATTATTTTTTACTGTGCATAGGCCTACCTACACTCAAATTTCCTGCAATATGGATCATGTACATCTTTTATGACTTAATTAAATATTTTATTCCTCTACATATGTAACATGTCATGGTAACTACGCAGCTAGTTTCGAAATTTATGTTTTCGTATGCCAAACATTATGTGAGTCAATGTAATATACATCCTCATTTTTGACACTTTCTATTCGCAGTCTTCTAATCAAATGTCAGTTTAAACAGTAAGTTGGCATGATTAACGAAATGTCTGTTGACCTTATCTGTCTTGACATATTGAACAATGGAGAATAAAGAGTGTCCTCCAACAATGTCCATCGATTGGTTGGTCGTAGAGATAAATTTACTAACTAACCCTAGTTCTGAGATCATATTAAGTATATCTAAGTAGCAAATGTTGCCCTCAGAACAGCTCACGCTGACGAAGACTTGGTACTCACCATCTGGGTATTTCTGTAGCAAGTACAATCTAAATTCTAAGAAAAAAATCACCTGTTTAACGCTTCATTTGCTGTCTCCTCTCTAGGAGTATACATAGAGTAGAAACATGGGAGAAGATTTTTTTTTCACATTTCTCACCGACGGTTGAATCTTTTTCATTCATTGGACATCAGATGCATTAATAATGATATTTTGCTGATGTGTATAGAATTTCGTGCAGCAATATTGAGTGAGCGGAGATACAGCTAAAAATATCATTATAGCCCATATTTTCTGTGATTTTCGTTATCCCATGGGTGGTAGTCCCACGGGTGAGTGAATAAAGCGCCAAGCGCCTGTTCGGTGAAATAAAACATCCAAAACGCACATATAGCCTCTTGGCAGTTATTGCTGCTCTATACCAATTTTTTTTTGTACGAAACAGATCTTAACCCCTAACAGCCGCTGATTCAGGCTGTGTGACGTCGTGGCGACTGTACCTGTTAAAAGCGCTTCCAAGTGGCGCAATTTACGTCTGAATGCATTTTTCTATCAAGCGAAATGACTAATTTTTATAGTCTGTTGCTAGGAATCGAACCCGCGGTCGCTGGTATGCGAGACTAGCACGCATTGCACTAGGCCATCTAACACGAAACCTTGCAACACAACTTTTATTGTGTTAGATGACTTAGTGCAATGCGTGCTAGTTTCCATACCAGCGACCGCGAGTTCGATTCCTGGCTACGGGCTATTCATTTACAACAGTCCTCCTTTTACATTCTTGGTATGTTTTCTCCAACATTGTTTTGTTATAATAATCGGATATCTGTTAGCGAAATAATTTAATCGCCTTCGTGGATTAAAATCACCTTCCATTTCAGTAAGGAAGATGGAAACCATCTTATTTTTAATGAGAGCAACAAGAAAAAAGGACTTTACTACAATCTCAAAATTGCCAGCCAACGTTACTGTTTGCTACCCAGTAGAAGGTGCTTCATAGTTTCTGCAACCAGTGATTGTGGCCTTATTTACTAATATCAACTCAGAAAAGTTTATGAAAAGCAGTGGAGATTTTGACTAGTCTTTTGTCTGCATTGAAAGACCTCAGACGTTCACTAATTAATTTTATGTAGCCGAACTCTAAGCAGTGTGCTCATGGGAGGGTGTGGGCACTGTTCTGTGAAACCATAGGCGTATGAAAGCCTCTTCAAAAATAAACGCGTGAGAGTTTCTTTGGACACAGGCCTGTGAGAGATTATAAAAATAGACGCCTTAATGTCCATTTAAAAACAGCGCGTGATAGTTCATTCGAAATGCTTGCCCTTATATTTTGGTCAGTGACAAAGTTTGACTTCAGATGATCCCTATAATACCAGAGTCGATAAACTGAGACAAGTCGCGCAAGCTCTTGCTGAACCCTTCGTTTTGAGTACGGCAGTCGGATTTAGATCTTTTCGCTTTATGCTGACGTCGACTACCCGGGTAAATTTAAGACATCTTTCTTAGCAATAATCTGTTGCTACGAAACAACAATCTATTTATTCCGGTGTCTATTTTTTGACAATTTGGAATCATGGATCCCACATGTGATCAATTAATCAGTGAAGAACTATTTTTTCCATCCTTCACAGGGTGCATCAAATCTGACGAACATCAACCGCTTGCTATATGCGTCTTGGTGTTTCATTTTTTGTATACCAAACACGATTAATTACATCGAGACGCATAGGCTTTATTCCGAACCTGTTTTTAGTTCATTCTTTAATTTAGGTCCTGCCGCCAGATGATCCCTGGCAGCACCGGCTACAGAAGTGGTCGAGATGACACTAGACACTTGAAACCGTATTTTCTGGCCGAGAACTCACCGCTGTATTTCTCCGCCATCGGGCGTAGGAAAATAAAATGAAAGATATTCGATAATTATGAATTTTGCTATATGTCCGCCCAAACTCATTCATGTTACGCAACATGTCATATATACAAACCTGCAATCATTGACATGTATCTGATGTTCAGGGATTGAAAAAAATGAACCGTCTTCAGAAAATGTACAATAATATGTATTTTCTTCATTGCTTACTTCAATTACTATTTGCGCAGAGCAGTCATGTCACGGTAATCGTTAAACCAACAAACTCGATGTGATCGTGAACAGACTTTCTTCGGAGATAATACAGCTACACTAACCTAGGCAATACACTAACATATTGTCACCGATGTGACAAGCATTCAACGTATAATTTCATTTGGCAGCTGTTTTCAGACATTAAGGTAACACAAATCCTAATGCAGCTGATTTAATTTGTTACCAGCCCTTGGTCCATCTTACAGAAGGCGCTCATGGCGTGTCCTGCCTGCGCGTCGTGGTATATTTGATTGAGTTGAACACAGGTGTGTTCAAAATGCATTTTTTTATAATAATTGCGGCTTCCATGATCCTACAGACAGGCGGTACGTGCTCCATTCCCTGTTAATGTATAATATAGGCAGACTACGGAACAATTTACTTCCAGCAGGATTTAGCCAAGTGTCTGATGACATCCCATATGCATTTATACATTGAATCGGTCGTGTATTAAGCCTACGGCACTATGGAGCCGTATCACATTCACACCAAAGACTATGAACTACGTCAACTTTTTAGAACGGATTGAAATTAGTTGAGGGTACTGTTCTGAGAGTTTACCTATTTGATCATTGTTATATTTAATCCAAATTTGTATGCAAGCGAGATAGTCAGTCTGATGGTGCAACGCAGATATACTGAAATCAGAGTTGATTTCCTCATCAATCAATCTATTCTAGTACTGATATCTTAAAATATTTTTCCAATGCGATTCTACCTCTAATGCTCCCAAATAAATATTTTCCCTATACCAAGCAGATAAAATGTGTAAGTTACGATTCAGTATAGTTAGCGATTGAATGCGATTAAAGCACCGCGAATGATAGAAAACTACAATGGAACAAATAAAAGTATCTTGTTAGAGACTTGTGTTGGTAAAGGAGTGAACTGATGCTTTCAGCTGTTCAACTTCATCTAAATCGTGTTCGATGCCCATTCAGGCATTATCCACTTCGAAAATTATCTTTTAAATGCTTCTGATACCTCTTGAAAGCTAATTTTTGCAGTCAATATCTAGCCTCGAAGTTGGAAAAATGATGTGTGCTGATCATGACATTTCTGAAGAATATTGCTTAATTCCTTGTTGCTGCATTTGCATCAGTTCTTCACTGGTAAAATCTTACACTGTCGTATTTCTAGTTTTCTGGCAAGTTGAACATCTTGTTGGCTTATTAACAGTGAATTTGCCCTAGTTAGCTAATTTCCCAGTTAGAAAAGTGGCAGTTGGTAACAATTTTTTATCAAGAAATTTTAGAGAATATTCATATCACTATCAACAAATTACTTGGTGACTATTTCAGGTCATTGGGAAAATATTAGCAGCTATGGCAGCTGACTGGCCAGTTTCATTTGGTAATCTGTTTCAAGGGTCTATAAATTACACCAAGAGTAAAAATCCCTCTTATGAGTTGAGTGGTAACTCCCATTTGGTAACAGTGCACTACATTTCTTTGTTCAGATTGTCACAAATATTTGGGAATAACTGCTCCTTGTTGTTTATAATCTTTATGCAATGGATAAATTGAATTTGGTTCACCTCTCCCCCCACCCCTCATGCAATGGGTGCCTGCAAGTTGCACTGTAAGATTTGAAATCATTTAGGGTACCAAGGTGGAAATAGTGGGGTAGTTTGATACCATGGGGTTGTCAATATTTAATTTATATTAACTACCCCATATCACCTTTGAGAATCCTCCGTAATATCACCTATGATATTACGGAGGATTCTAGTTAGTAATTTTGCCTTGAAGTTTATGAAGTGAACATTTTTAGTGCTTGGTTTTTCTGTTTTGATTTTTTTACCTATGTATCCCATACCAGTTTGGCATACTTGCTCATCAGGTGCTCTGAACCAAGAGAGGCCAGCACAGCCGTGCATGTTGTGGATGTGGCCTTGCTTGATTTTTCATAGGCATTTGATGTTGTATCCCATCCTATTTTGCTTCTGAAGCTGCTGGCTCTTGGAGTTTCTAGGGTTGTGTTGAGATGGATTGGTAGTTTTCTTGTTTCTCAAACTATGTTTCTTACCTTTGCAGCCCCTCAAGGGCTCAGCATACCTGATCATCAGGTGCACCAAACCAGGGGAGTCCAGCACAGCCATGTGCGCCAGCACCCACATGGACTCCACAGAACAACAAAGGGGAAGATGCTGGAAGGGATGCTCACCGTTAGCTATTGTAGAAAACACGCCCAAAGCCACTCCTAAGAAAACATCAAGCTCAGTCACAACCCAGCATGAAGCAATGAAAGTGGCAATGTGTTGAAGTATCTGTAACTGTGGGTATCAGCTATTTTTGATGGCATCGGTCTCACCTGGAGCCCCCGCATCCCGCCGCGATGCCCGCCACGAGGTCAAACAAGGAACCAAACCTGCAGGGCACAGGGAAAGCAGGAGAGCATGGGAGGCAAGCAAGGCATGCGCCAGTCACAAAATAATGACACCTGAGGCACGGGACCGCAGGTGAAGACAATGCGACCGGAAATGTGCATGCCAGTCACAAGAAAGAAAAACATGAGACCAAACTTACAACAAGAAAAACACAGGATAAAACAAAAGTATATTTATATATAGGTACACAATACAACAAACAATGGTATAGCTACATACATGGTATTAGTGAAAAATGGCCAATACTTGGCAGATCCTTTGAAATATATTGCTGTCATATAACAGCACATACCCAATACCTAACTAGATGAGAGGACTCATGATGTACTTGTAATTTATATACTGATATCTTATAGGTAGGTAGCTACTTATTAAAATAAAAAATAAAATGTTATTAATTCAAAGTCCCTCAAGATTCACTGAGGGATACTATATTTAGTCTGTGTATCAAAATTTAAGTGTCTAACAGACTTATGAACCAATAATTATCTGTTGATAGTCAATCACTGAATATCTTTACTGAAATAAAGATTTTTTTTATCTATGTGAGCATAAAATTTACTGAAGTGGAAATGTCTACTTCAACCAATTGAAAAGAGCAATAGATTGACAAAAAATAATCAAATTCTACACTCAAACAAAAGAAAACAGGAACTGCCTGTAGAGCCTTTTTGATCGCTGGACTACAATCCTGGAACAATCTTCCAACAGACATCAATAATCTAAAATAATGAAAAAAAATTCAGGAACAGGCTGAGTAAACACTTATTGGCTGACTAATTCAAAACTGTTACTTTGTCTACAATTTTATTGTGAACCACCATTTTGTTGTTTCTACCCTGAAGTTTCATTTACCTGCCGCTGCTTGACTAATCAAACTATTGTTTCTGTCAATTACCCAAATTGACTTTTGATGCAAAACCGGCTCTCTCATACAAAGATTGCGTGCCTGCTTTGTCATTCCAATTAATAGTATGCATTATCTCAATTGACCACATATAATTTTATTATTCCCCTCCACATTCCATCACTAGCTAGCTCTCCTATCCAAACAGTTTCTTAGACAACAAGAAACAAGTCATCTTCTCATAGTATCTGCAGAGAGCTCCTCTCAATAGCTACAAATCACAATTGTCTGATAATTATCATGGTGTTAACAAGTTGATTATTTTGATGTTTCAATTGCTTCATTACAAACAATGAGCGTGCTCTGTGTATTTTTAGAAAGGTACGGAACCACTTCTGGGGTAACAATCTCTGTCATAGGAACATATATAGTGCCTCTGTAACTCCACTATTGTATTATTCAAATATTCACCCATTTTTGTAAATTATGATCTGGCTATTTTGCTCCTTGGAAATTAGGTGTAAACACTGCAATAATCACACGTTACTGCATTTGTAGTTGTACTCCTCTTGTATTATTTGAATATTCCCCTGTTTTTAATCATGTTCTGGCTATTCAAGAATATGATAATGATATGTTGTTACTGTATTTGTAGTATTTGTAGTAGTTAAATGTGTAGCTACTGTTCAATGGTTTTGATATTGATAACAAATATGGGAATCAGGCCTCAAAGGATGTGTTATATTGTGTATGGTTGAACGATGGAGTAAATGTCATGTTGATTCTTTGCTGCAACTGGTTATTACGTCTCCACACGCATCACAATTGCCCCTGCCCACTACCCTCTGTGTTAACTAACATCTCATTTATTTTAATGTCTCAATCATTTAAGTATAAACTACAAGTGTGCTCTGTTTTTCAATGAATAATATGTAGCCTCTTGCTCTTAGAAAAGTAAATTTGAAGAAAATATAATTTAATTCAATAATTCAACCAATTACTCCTGTACCATTTATGTTACAATTGCTGTCATAAAAGGTAACATAGTTCTCTATTATTTTCTAGTAGAAATACATCCATAAGAGCTTTGTGCTCCCCCACTGAATTGAATTATACTGATTATCATCCATATATGTAGGTAGGTGTGTGTGCGCATATGAATGTGAATTTGTATGTGTTTGAATGTGTATTTGTGTTTGTACATGTATTTATATATGTATGATGGTATATTGTCAATTCCATTCAGTTCCATGTAAGTGAGCCAGCAGTACACTAGAGATGAGCTGCAATGTATTCATTTTGGATTCATCAATCCCATGCTCATCTGTTTTGTACTTGAGAATACAAGTTTATTAGATTATCAATAACATATATTGTGAATCATGTTTTGCAACATGAAGTAACTACAAACCGGCCGTCAACAGGAGATGTGCTATCACAAATTCAGTGTTGGGGGGCTCTCCTCAGGAAGGTGGTGGTGATGGCAGCCGGAGGGAGGGTGGCCGTGGCGAGGCTGGTGTCCGTAGTGTTGGTGGTGCTGGCGGTCGGGGCTTTCTGACTGGCCGCAGTGTTGGCGATTGTGGTGGTGCTGGCTGTTGTGGTTCTGCTGGCGGTCGTGGTGTTGCTAGCGGTCATGGTGCTGCTAGTGGTCGTGGGGGTGAGGGTTTGCGCTATGTTTCTGAGGTGCATGGGGGCCCTGGTGGTTGTGGCATTGGTGGTGCTGTTGGACGTGGAGGTGGGGTTGCTGGCAATGCTTTGTCCAGTTTGGGTGGTCCTGTTCTTGGTGGGGGTGGTGAGGGGGGTGGTTCTGTGGTTGCTTGAGGGGACAAGGTGCATCATTTTACTTCTAAGTTTGGACAGGTAAATTTAAATTCTCTCATGAACAAAATGTATCGCTTGATTGATTTTGTCTGGTCCTGCGCCTTGGATGTTGTTGCTGTGAGCAAAACTTGGCTCACTGCTTTGGTTCCTTCATCCTTCATTTTTTTAGAGGGTTTTGATGTTGCAAGTGGTGATACTGATGGCCCTGTTTGCAAGCATGGTGTTTGATTGTTTGTGAAGATAGTTTTTTTTTTGTTGAACACAACCTTGAATGCCCTAATGTTGCTGCCATTTAGTTTCTGGATTTTGATGTCTGGGTGTTAGCTGTCTACCATCCCCGATCTTATGATGAGGCTTGCAATTCTCAGCTCATCCAACTGATCTTGACCTTTTGTGCTGACCGTGAGGGGGTAATTATGGGTGACTTCAACCTGCCCTCCTTGGCTTGGCCTTTTGAGAATGTTCTGGATGTATATGTATGCCCAGTGAATATGTCTTTTTTTTTGGACGGTCTTCTCTCTGTTGGTCTGACACAGTGGGTGACAGAGAGCACTTTTCTTGCAGGTGGTTCCATTTTAGACCTTTTCCTTGCATCCGAGTTGGATAGGGTGGGCAGTGTTGAGTTGCTCTCCCCATTTTCTTGTTGTATGCACTCTCCTGTTGTGTGCAACTATCTTTTCCATGTGGAACTGGAGCAAGATGCTGACTTTTTACAGAGAGGAAGGTACCTCTGGCTTGGGGAAAACTATGGTGCCATATCAGGGTCCTTGTTTGATATTGATTGGTAGCTGGAAATTATGTACTTGTTGGTCAACAGTTTCTCTTTCCTTTGCAGCCCCCTCCAGCAGGCCCACAGCAAGTGGGGAGCAGCAGAGCCGGGGGAGGCCAGCATAGCCATGCACGCCAGTATGCTATTGAGAACAGCAATGTTAACACAGGTATAGGAACTGGAATTAGTGCGCACTATTGGCTATCACATGAACCATCCGCATGCATGACAAAAAAACAACAAAAAAACAAACAAAAAATAAACAAATAAATTCTAGAACAGCACACTGTAGAACAAAGAAGCACACGAAGAAGCAACACATCAAGACAGACGTTCCCGTGCCACATAATAACTGTTTTGTTACTTATGTTAGGTATTTCTTCATTGATTTAAGCTTTATTCTTATCAAATCTATCCACTTGACTCTTGTTATACAAATCTTTAGCAGGAATTGTGTCTTAACGCTCCCGTGCCACATAATAACTGACAAATTCTAAAGGTCAATCAATGTTAGACAATGCTTCTGAAATGAAATCATAGTTACCCTCAAGTGATTGATTGAAATTGTTCCCGTACCGAAAAACTAACTGGAAGTGTTTGTGTTGAAAACAATCTGAAAAAAAAAAAAATATCCATGGCTCCAAGCATCCAAGCTGATCGAACAAGGAGGTTGACTGCTCGCTGCCTTGAGGATGAGTTGAGCGATTCCCTCATTATTATGAGATCCAAAGCAACAAACTGCTACCGGTCAGGAGTCCTTCTCAAGAAAGGTACGTTTGTGGAGGTGTTTGATGAGAGAGCAGGAGGCTTCTTCAAGAGCATCATAGAAAAAGTCGATTGGGGAAAGTTTGAATTAACAATTCATTTTGTTGGCTATAACAAGCGTTATGACCTGGTGCTGCCTATGAATTCAGCCCTCCTGCGCCCCTGGCCCTCACAGCTGGCCGGCGCCAGTTTTGGGGATGTTGACCGGCTAGCTCCGGGTATGGCTGCTTCCTCAACACCTGTGAAGGAGTCTGGCGCAGCTATTGGTG
>SDVV010039257.1:0-10649 GCA_016164225.1 Gammarus roeselii | reverse complement strand
TATATATATATATATATATATATATATATATATATCCACATATGTATATACACGCAGTGTGTTTTTATATTTTTTAACGAGTGCTGGATGAATTTATGACAATAGGAAATATTGCAATTGCAATACTTTTATGAAATGGTATCCACAATAGATTTTTTTTCTATATATACAGCAATATTTCCGCGAATAATCAATTTCCGTCCTATAAAACATAATACCCCCAATACCATCCATGAGGACCATCGAAGATAAGAGTAGATGGATAATACAGAGTTAGCTGCAGTGCGCTCGCCCATGGCAGTCAAACTGAATTTCTGCATGAAGGACAATCGTTGGAATATCAAGAGATAAGAAAAACGTCCATGCAAGCAGCCAACTGTGGATGTGTTAGTTCAAGAAGAAGTGGGAAAGAATCCGGCTACTTCAGTTCGCAGAGCCGCAAGAAATCTCAAGAGGAGATTGCGTACAGCCTACGAAATAATGAAAATCCATCTGCATTTAGAACCTTTTACATACATCTATCACGAAAGATTATCGAGTTTTGGAAGTCAATTCAATGTGGTTGTACTGGGCGAGATGTAGTGGTAGATAATGTGATATAGAGGTATGGCGTTCCTGGTAGGAAGGACAAAGGAGAAAACCTTATAGGTCTGTGCATGGAGCAGGAGCTGGTCGTCGGAAACAGCCTTTCAAGAAGCGAGATACCCACAAGTACATATGGGTAAGGATGGCCCATAAGGCAGTGGTAGAGAGAGCGATGCTGGATTTTGTGCTGATTTCGAGGAGTGTGGTGGGAGGCTGTTGGATGTGCGGGTGTTGCGAGTGGAGGGTGGAGGAGTGTCTGACCATCTGCTGGTGGAAGGAAGATTAAGAGGGTAGCATAGGTGGAAGGGGAACAAAAGAGTGGGAGGATGAAGAGAGGTAGTGGAAGTGAGTGAGCTGAGTTTGAAAAGCAGAGCCGAGGAGTTCCAGCGGGCGTTGAGGGAGGAATATGACAACGTGAGAGGGCAGGACCTGCGTGATGTGGAGGAAGAGTGGGAGACGTTCAGAGATGCCTTGTTGAGGTGTTCGAAAAATGTAAATGTGTGCGGTGCTCGCCGTGCGGGTGGGTACAGACGGAAGGGTGGTACAGTGGTGGAACGAGGAAGTCAAGCTGGCGGTGGTGCAGAAAATAAGAGCTTATGAGGAGTGATTGCAAGCGAGGTCAGCGGTGGCCTATGACAACTATAAGGAGAAGAGGAACCAGGTAAAGCGAGTGGAGAGGAGAGCCAAAAGGCACGCTTATGCCAGGTGGGGCAGACGGTTGCGCCAAAATTTTGAGGAAAACAAAAAGATGTTATGGAAATAGGTTAAGAGGCAAGAAAGGGAGAGACCGGAAAGGAGAAGGCCGTGAAAGTTGAATGTCGTGGATGACAGAGAGGCTGACATTGTTGCTGTCGGTGGTGGTGTGCAGATGCCAGTTTTTGGAAAGAGACTTGTTGCGGACATTACTAGGGAAGAGGTGCAGGAGGCGGTGGACTTAATGGAAGCAGGAAAGCCCCCGGCTTGGCTGGTGTTGCGAACAAGTGCCTGAAAAGGAGTGGAGTAATAATTGTCAAATTGCAGGTGAGGTGGCTGAATTTGTGTTGCGTAGCGGGCGTGGTGCTGATTGAGTGGCGCAGTGCTTGCCTTGTTCCGCTGTACAAAGGTAAAGTAGATAAACATGAGTGCTGCAACTCGAGAGGTATCAGTTTAATATGTGTGATTGGTAAGTTTTACGGATGATGCAGTTGGAGAGGAACAGTTTGGCTTTAGGAGTGGTAGAGGGTGTGCCTATTGGATTTTTGCAGTCAGACAAGTTTTTGAGAATATCTTGCGGAGGGAAAGGATGTGTTCTGAGCCTTCATGGATTTGGAGCAGGCCTATGACAGGGTTGACAGGAGAGCGTTGGGTAGGGTATTGCGTTTGTATGGAGTGCGCGGATATCTGTTGAAGCAGTTCAGAGTTTCTATGCTAAGAGGAGAGCATGTGTCAGAGTGGGCAGCGAGGTGATTGATATGTTTACAATGAAACTGGGTCTGAGACAAGGCTGCGTTATGTCTCCCTGGCTGTTCAATCTCTACACGGATGAGGTGGTCCGAGAGGAGAACGCAAGTGTATTGGGTCGTGGCTTGGAGCGGCTGGAAACGAATGGGCGGAGTTGGCAGTTGAGCCAGTTACCGTTTGCGGATGATACGCCACTGGTGGCAGATTTAAAGCTGAAGCTGTATGGCTAGTGTCTGAGTTTGGTAGAGTGGGTGAGAGGAGGAAGCTTCGAGTGAACGTAGGTAAAAGAAAAGTAATGCGATGTTCGAGGAATGTCGATGGGAACGGAATTAGTGTCCGCCTAAATGGTGGGATATTAGAGGAAGTTCAATGTTTTAAGTATCTGGGCTCCTATGTGGAATAGACTGAACTAGTGGAAACTGAAGTGAAGTCACGAGTGAAGGGAAGGTGTGAGGTGTTCGGAGCACTGAAGAGTGTAATGAGCTGTAGAACGTTGGGGGTGGAAGCAAAGAGAGGGCTGCCCCGACTGTCCTCTACGGGGATGAGACTTGGGGGGGTGGGAGCAGAAGAGAGAAGAAGGTTGAATGTCTTCGAGATGAAATGTTTGAGGAGCATGGCTGCTTTGACGCTGAGAGACAGGATCAATAATGACGTGGTGCGAGCTAAAACGGGGATGGTGAATAAGTTGGAGTGTAGAGTTGATTCGCGTGTTCTGAGATGGTTCGGGCAAATGGTGAGGATGGATGAAGGGAGATAGGTGAAAAGAGTGTTGAAGGCAGAGGCGAGTGGACGTAGGCCTAGAGGGAGACCGAAGTTTAGGAGTATGGATGGTGTGAATCAGGCGTTAGAAAGGAGAGACTTGAGAGTTGAGGTAGCGAGAGAGTGTGCAATGATTAGCCGTGAGTGGACAATGATTGTGAATGGATGATTTTTGACGATGCCCTGATGAGCAGCTCCGCCCTTGGCATATCGTTGATAGACGGGATGATCGTCAGCGTGGGGGGATGGGGGGCTCATCATGACGCGGCAGTGTTACACCAGTCATACTGTCGGGCCCTGTTGCCGACACTGACCTCAGACCGCACTCATGACCCGGAGGGTGTGTTGCGGGGTCTCCCGGCCCGACCCTTTAGAGCAAAAGGGCTAAATTGTATGCGTGTGATTGCATGAGAGGAGTGTGAGATGCACCTTGCCGTCGGCCCCCTCCTTTTCTGGAAAATTTGGCCTAGTGTCTCTATCTGTATTTAACAAAATTAAAAGTCCTAACAGAAATGCATCCAGATTCACTAATCCTGGACACCAACTTGAGACAACTAAGAGGCAGTTAAATAATACCTGGCACTATTCGACAGAACAGCACTATTAACATTGCAAAAAGTAAACATTGAATACATCGCAAAGATGTTGAGCTGGTAATTCATCTGATTTTAACCAGGTTACAACTTCAAACACTAACACCGAAAAAATATATAAAGCAATAGTAAATCACTATTTCTGTCTTGACTTGACGACTGAAAGAGAAACATTCCTACGGTAAACAGGAGCTAGCGGGTTCTAAATTCTAACACGTTTTACGTGAAAACTGAATTTGGTTTTATATCTATTATAACGGGGTATTACAAGGTTATTCGCATTTCTTATATAATAATTGCACACATCCGAGAACTTCCGAATTCAATTGAATAGATCTTGATCATAGTTTATGTAAAAAGTTCTGGGCACAGATCAGGCAATTTGGAAGTGATTTTACAGTTTCAGGATATTCATAATTTCGAAACAATGATTGGTGTGTGAATAGAATGAAAGACTATTTATAGATCTAATAGCTTTATTTTGCCGTACATTTTTTTTCAGTTTTATTCATATCTGTTTCATACCAGGCTTCTATTCCGTCAATCGAGAATTGCTAGAACAACGTGAAATAATATGTCTTAGGAACAGATTGAGGGAGGAATTTATTTAGTTTATAAATAATGTCTATAGATCTTGACAATTTAGATGATATACTGTCGATGTGATTTTTAAATTATACATTTTTATCAAAGTATACCCCAGGGAATTTATCGCTGTCTTTCTAATTAATTCTATATATTTCTATTTTTAAGAATGGTAAATTGATGTGTAACTGTGAGTAGTAAATTTATGTGTAATTGTATGAAAATATATTGTTGTTACTTTTTTGTCATTAATTCTAATACAGTTTGCAGTTAGTCACCTGTTTACATGATCGAGTTCCATGTTAATTGAGATGGCTAATTCATTAATGATGGTTAAAGGGATGCAAGTAGATAAGGTACTATCACCAGCAAGCAATGTATACATGAAGAAAGACGATGCATTAACTATATAGCTTTTAAAAAATAAGAGAAGCAGGGGCCCAAAAATAGAACCCTGAGGAACACCGTGACAAATATTGAGCAAAATAGATCGTATCCGTTCACAGTTACACATTGTTTTCGGTTGGACCGATATGAAGCAAATCAATTACTAGCAATTCCTCGTATTCCATTAGACCTTAGTTTAGATAACGAGATTAGATGATCAGCACAGTGAGAGGCCTTACGAAAGACGAGAAACAGAGAGAATGCAACGTACTTCAAGTCTATGTTATTATATAAGTAGTGCAGGTGCTTCAATATCGCTTTAGCTGTATTGTATTGGCTCTGATGCCATACTGGTTTTCATGCAGGATACTGTTTACATTCAAGTAACGTGATAGTTGTTTGTGATCAACTTTTTCAAATATTTTGGAAAATAACGATCGATAATTTCCTGAGATTGGTCGATAATTTCCTGCATGTCTTGTTACCACCTTTGTAAATGGGTATCAATCTAGCAATTTTTAAAGAGTTTGAAATTTTTTCTTGTACCAAGGACTTGTTGATAATCGAGGCTAGGATAAGATATTTCCAGATTGTTTTGAGATAAGACAATTGAGGTGACGTCGTGAGCAGTACCTGGTGAAACGTAGAAGGAATTAACAAAATTGTTAATCGATAGATATTTGAGATGGTCGCTTCCATTAGTACTTATACTATTAGCAATATTCTGCCCGACTTTCACAAAGTATCCATTGAGTATATTGGTTTCATTTTGATCATCTGAATATTTGTTATTGTCACTGATTAGTTTTCTTAAAGGCTGGTTGCATTAATTATCATGGGGTTTGAAAATGTGATTGATCACCTTCCACGTTCGTTTGAGATATTTTTGTTTGTATTCAGAAAATGTATTTTCGTAGCTTGTAACGTGGTTTCTAAAGCTTGTAACTGTTCTCCACATGCCTTTAGGAACAAACAAAAATAATGATTCTGATTTCTATATTTGATTTAATATAAGCGGTAATTGAGGGTATCGTTTTGTCTTTTGGAGAAACTGTTTTTGTTTTTGAAGTACAGCAAGGATTATAACTTTCATCCATTATAGAAGTTGATTGTTTGATAGCAGGATCACATTAATTTTCAATAATGTTTTCAATTAAATTATATTGATTAAACTTTTCATACAGATTTCCTATTGTTTCATAATTTATTAATCTTTATTTACTTTGTTTTCATTTTTCATTTGCGTTATTAATCAAAATATTTTTCAGAATAACGAAGACAGACAAGTGGTCTGATATATCAGATATCAATATTCCAGAGTTGTACTTATACGGCCTTGTTATGAAAATATTATCTATAAAGGAGGCCTAATCTCTGGTTTGGTCTATTCTTGTTGGTTATGATATTAGTGGTAATAATGCAAGGCTGTTCATCGAACGTAAGAGATCTAATGCATTATTGTCGATATCATAATTCATAATATTTATGTTAAATCTCTACATAGAATAAAATGTTTAGTCTTTATTCTGTTACAAGATTGGATCAATTCGTTTAATTTGATAATGAATAAAATAGGGTGAACGAATGGTGGCTTGTGAGCTGTTGCTGTGGTCATACATATTGTTTGCAATTTGATATCAACAAAAAATATTTCGATATATGGCATACTGACAGTTCAATAGTATACAATTATAGAGGTATGCATATCAGAAATGTAGGTGCTGATTGCTCCTATACGTCCACCATTAGTTCTGAGTGAGTGAAAAATTTATAGTTTTGAAATGAATTCAATGTTTTGTTCCCTCGGTTAGCCAGCTTCAGTGGAGCTGATTCAATCAAATTTACGATTCATTGACTGCAAACCTGAATGAAAAATGTCACTTCTATTGAACAGTGATCTGATGTTCTGGTGCGACGGAGAAAAGTTCGTCCTGCTATTTTTAGTATTGCCGTCTAATCACTTAAAAGTATCTTCATTGTAATATTCACTCTTCCTCTCGGAATTCAAATCAGTATAGAGCATATTCAGATGGTTGGTATCAGGGCCAATCAGGTTTAATAAATTACTGTCCAGGCTTATTGAAGCAGAAAGTATCTAACCTACAAAGATTAAAGGAATTAAATAAAGTTGACGCGGAAGCTTCTTAAATCCTGTTACCTCAATCCTGTCCAGCACGAACGTTGGCTCCAATGTGTTGTCGGTTTGTTCAAATGCTTTTATATGGCATGATAGTGCTGACGATGCTGTGCATTTATATGGCATGATAGTGGTGACGTCGTCGCGCATTTATAGGGCACGATAGTGGTGACGTCGTCGTGCTTTTACAGGGCATGATAGTGGTTACGTCGCTGTGCTTTTATAGGGCATGATAGTGGTGACGTCGCCGTGCTTTTACAGGGCATGATAGTGGTGACGTCGCTGTGCTTTTATAGGGCATGATAGTGGTGACGTCGCCGTGCTTTTACAGGGCATGATAGTGGTGACGTCGCTGTGCTTTTATTAAGCATGATAGTAGTGACGTCACCGTACTTATATAGGGCAAGACAGTGATGACGTCGCCGTGTTTTTATAGGGCATGACAGTGGTGACATTCCCGTGCTTTTATTGGGCATGGCAGTGGTGACATCACCGTGTCCGATCGTGCGCAAACCCTCCTCGATCCCTGGATCTGTCGCCGTAATGTAGTCTCGTAGGAACACCGTTGGCTCTAATTTTGTTTGTATTTTGTTTTGCGTTCAGATTGGGAAGTTTTGTTGATGTTTCAAATGAAATGAATATATATCGGTGAGCCCACAACGGCACAAACGTTTAAATAATGGAATACTGCTTATTGTAATCTGCGAGCAACGTCTACTGAATGGGTCGTTTGTCTCGATTAGTGAGGCATCAATTCTTTTTGATATCAACCTGTATAGTTATACTGAGGAACTCAGCACTCTAATTAATAACGCCATTCTCGAGCCGCACTAAGGATATCCAGTACTGTATAGCAAGGATTTCTCCATTACCCAGCATTAGTATATTAGTCATTATTTGTGCAATGGCGAAAGAGATGAATTCGCAAAGGACTAGTTCCCCAAATATTTAAACGTCGAAAATTATTCACAATTGATTTCGAACCATCGATCAAATTGATGTCCGCACCATTCCACACAGATATCCTCTACAACAATCTGGCCGTTTGTAATCGTTGGTCGCCGTGTCACTCAGTTCTACCCTCCTGCACGTTTAACCCACCTGTGACCCCTGAACCCAGAAGTGCCGGGGCCTCTAACCTTCTCTCTACTCCAGCAACAGAGACGAGCCGCTCATATTTTATGCTACAATTTTCTTGCCAACGATTAAACATAAGGTTAAATGAGCTGCTCTTCTAGGAAAATGTTCTCGTCGCACGTTGAGCAATAATGGCTATATTAGAGCTCGTTATACTCTGGCAAGAAAACAACAAAGAAGGAAGAGTTCTGAAGTCATCTCTTCACTCAAGAGGAAAAGAGCTGGAAATACATTGTATGATGAGATACGGTGCCATGTCTTTGTGTTCAATGCCTAAGCAATAGGGAATTGATCAAGGATACTGTAAAATATTCTGAGTTTGTTATGCTCACTCTGTCAGAACGTGCGTCTTTCGTTTATTGTTTCATTAGGACACACAGGTATGAGGACACATAATTATTATGGGGTTAGAGAATGAAAGAATGTTCAACGTTTTTTTCTGAGTCATGCCACTGGAAACTTGCTGCAATAAATTATTTCGAGTCGACATTTTTTTTAACACAAATATAGTGTTGAGGCATGTTTCCGGCTGAGTGACGCAGGAAATAACATTGATTATTGTTTGATCTCTTTATTCCCAATAGATACTTGCGCAAAATCTACAGAGTGAAGACGCAAAACTTCGAATTTCCTGATGAATTATAATTTAAAAATAGATATAGTCTGGTTCCACTGATTATTGGTTTTTATTTCAGCAATAGGAGGTATCATACCTCATACCGTATCGCTCATTTGCTACATGCAGGAGTAAACGACAAGAGAACTGCCCAGACGGTTAATGATTCATTGAACACATTTTACAATGTCAAGAAAAATTTGGATGCATTCAAAGGTATTCAGAGAAAATAAGGCACGGTTTTCTTGTATACCTTCTAAGCTAGAATTTCGAGGGAGCCAACTACGCCCGTGAGGAAGCTGACAGTTGATACGAAAATTGATGTCAAGCCTGTTCAGTATGAACTTTGCTTCACAGGGATTTAGTCCTCCAATCGTTCACTCGGACTCCATTACGCCTCCTGACCGTCACAATAGAAGCGTCAAGATAGAAAAGGACAGAACAATGTTGGACTTACTTGAGAGGCATCATTCTATAGCCATCAGACATGAATTCGATAGACAATGCTATGTGTGGCTCTTTGTAGCAGTCTACCGACAGGACCTCTCATCCAATCGCTGGTCACTTGATCAGGAGAGGTCCCGAGTTTCTACGTTGGCAGCAGAGCATGTGTCAGAGTAGGGAGCGAGGTGAGTGCTTGGTTCGTAAATGTGGAACTGAGACAAGGTTGTGTCTTGTCTTCATGGCTGTTCACTATCTACACAGATGGAGTGATCAGAGAGTTGAACTCGAGAGTATTGGGTCGAGGCTTTGAGTTGTTAGGTGTACCTGGGCGGAGTTGTCAGTTGAGTCACTTACTGTTTGCGGATGATACGATTTTGGTGGCAGATTCGGCGGAGAAATTGGGTAGGCTGGTGCCGGAGTTTGGTAGAACGGTTGAGAAAACTGCGACTGAATGTGGTACCACAAAAGACGTTCAATTTTAAAGGAATGACGATGTGAGCGGAATTAGTGTCAGCCAAAATGGAGAATTCTTGGAAGAAGTTCAGTGTTTTAAGTACCTAGGGTCTCATGTGTAGTAACTGGACTAGTAGGAGCAGAGGCGAATTCTAGATTGAAGATGGCTGTAAACTGTTGAGAGCACTGAATAGTGTAATGAGCATAAGTATATTAAATAAAGAAGCATATAGAGAGCTGGTTGAAAGAGTGGGTAGTTGTTCCAACAGTGTGCTACGTGCGGAGACATGGGGTTCGATAACGGAGAAGAGAAGATGGTTGATGTTCTTTAAATGAGATGATCGAAATGCATGGCCTGTGACAGGTTCAATTACTACGTTGTTCGAACTAGAACGGGGATGGTGAATAAGTTGAGGATAGTAGAATCACGTGTTCTGAGATTTTTCCAACACACGGTGAGGATGAATTCGAAGAGATTAGTGAAAAGGTGATGAAAGAGGAGGGGAGTGACTGTAAACCTCAAGGATGACCGAAGATTCGGTGGATGGATGGCGTGAAGCAGGAATAAGGCAGGAGAGTCATCTGTGTGAAGGTAGCGAGAGAGCGTGCAATGGATTGGAGTGAGTGGAGAATGTATGTGAATTGATGAGTTTAAGCTGCCCTGAAGCACTTTGTCACCCATGTCACCTCGTTGAAAACGGCATGGACTTGGGTGTGTAGGATACGGCAATTATGAAGTAGCAGCGGTAAAATAAGTGAAAGCTGTCGGGTCCTGCTGTTGACATGGATTCCGGACTTCAGTTTTGACCCAAACTCTGGGTTGCGGGGTCCTGGCCGGACATTTTAGCGTTAAAGGGCTAAGTTTGGTCGGTATGTGTGTGTGTGAATTAAAAGAGTGTGCTGCGCCTGGACCTGCCCCCCCTCCTCATTTAGGGGGATTCGGCCTTTCGTCTGTATCTGTAAAAAAAATGTCCACCAATTTTGAATAATAGAGCATGCCTGATCGTAGAGCTCGGATCACCGGTCTTTCGAATTAGTACTACGCGTATTGTAGGCAGGCAAAAATTAAAATTCGAGCAAATCTGTTCATGAATTTTCAGTATTCATGTATAAAATTTGGTATTGCTCACTATTGTGCAAGCTACGAAATTATTGTTAGGTTTTCACAAACAGTCGACTCATTTAGAAGAATTGACTGCGAGCGATCGTGGAAACGGCGTAAAATTTCATTTTGGAGAATAAATGCTAATGCCTAAATAGCGGGTCAAAAAAAAATCCAACCATCGAGTAAGGTATAGGCTGGTGACGATGTAGTCAGCTTCTTAGTCCAACCATCGAGTGAGGTATAGGCTGGTGACGATGTGGTCAGCTTCTTAGTCCAACCATCGAGTGAGGTATAGGCTGGTGACGATGTAGTCAGCTTCTTAGTCCAACCATCGAGTGAGGTATAGGCTGGTGACGATGTAGTCAGCTTCTTAGTCCAACCATCGAGTGAGGTATAGGCTGGTGACGA
>SDVV010039256.1:0-10649 GCA_016164225.1 Gammarus roeselii | reverse complement strand
GCAACCAGTGTGTACCTAGCCCACCAGCGCACACTGCTTGCTGAACATTGCCACATGTCGCAACTAGTGTGTACCTAGCTCGCCAGTGCACACTGCTTGCTGAACATTGCCACATGTCGCAACTAGTGTGTACCTAGCCCGCCAGTGCACACTGCTTGCTGAACATTGCCACATGTCGCAACTAGTGAGTACCTAGCCCGTCAGTGTACACTGCTTGCTGAACATTGCCACATGTCGCAACGAGTGTGTACTTAGCCCGCCAGTGCACACTGCTTGCTGAACATTGCCACATGTCGCAACTAGTGTGTATCTAGCCCGTCAGTGCACACTGCTTGCAGAACATTGCCACATGTCGCAACTAGTGTGTACCTAGCCCGTCAGTGCACACTGCTTGCTGAACATTGCCACATGTCGCAACTAGTGTGTACCTAGCCCGCCAGCGCACTGCTTCCTGAACATTGCCACATGTCGCAGCCAGTGCGTACCTAGCTCGCCAGTGCACACTGCTTGCTGAACATTGCCACATGTCGCAACTAGTGTCTACCTAGCCTGCCAGTGCACACTGCTTGCTGAACATTGCCACATGTTGCAACTAGTGTGCACCCAGCCCGCCAGTGCAAACTGCTTGCTGAACTTTGACACATGTTGCAACTAGTGTGTACCTAGCTCGCCAGTGCACACTGCTTGCTGAACATTGCCACATGTCGCAGCCAGTGTGTACCTAGCCCGCCAGTGCACACTGCTTGCTGAACATTGCCACATGTCGCAACGAGTGTGTACCTAGCCCGCCAGTGCACACTGCTTGCTGAACATTGCCCCATGTCGCAACTAGTGTGTACCTAGCCTGCCAGTGCACACTGCTTGCTGAACATTGCCACATGTTGCAACTAGTGTGCACCTAGCCCGCCAGTGCAAACTACTTGCTGAACATTGACACATGTTGCAACTAGTGTGTACCTAGCCCGCCAGTGCACACTGCTTGCTGAACATTGACACATGTCGCAGCCAGTGTGTACCTAGCCCATTAGTGCACACTGCTTGCTGAACATTGCCACATGTCGCAACCAGTGTGTACCTAGCCCGCCAGTGCACACTGCTTGCTGAACATTGCCACATGTCGCAACTAGTGTAGTGTGTACCTAGCCCGCCAGTGCACACTGCTTGTTGAACATTGACACATGTCGCAACTAGTGTGTACCTAGCTCGCCAGTGCACACTGCTTGTTGAACATTGCCATATGTCGCAACTGGTGTGTACCTAGCCCGCCAGCACACTACCTGCTGAACATTGCCACATGTCGAAACTAATGTGTACCTAGCTCGCCAGTGCACACTGCTTGCTGAACATTGCCACATGTCGCAACTAGTGTGTACCTAGCTCGCCAGTGCACTGCTTGCTGAACATAGCCACATGTCGCAACTAGTGTGTACCTAGCTCGCCAGTACACACTGTTTGCGGAACATTGCCACACGTCGCAACTAGTGTGTACCTAGCCTGCCAGTGCACACTGCTCGCTGAACATTGCCACATGTCGCAACTAGTGTGTACCAAGCTCGCCAGTGCACACTGCTTGCTGAACATTGCCACATGTCGCAACTAGTGTGTACCTAGCTCGCCAGTGCACACTGCTTGCTGAACATTGCCACATGTCGTAACTAGTGTAGTGTGTACCTAGCCCGCCAGTGCACACTGTTTGTTGAACATTGCCACATGTCGCAACTAGTGTGTACCAAGCTCGCCAGTGAACACTGCTTGCTGAACATTGCCACATGTCACTAACTAGTTCATTGTCGCCTGCTGCATGATACAAAAATTTTTTGGTAGCCGAGGTGGTCATGGTGGGGTATAGTTGGATACCGTGAGGTAGTCAGTAAATATTAATACCCCGTACGTTGGCCCGCGGTTTAGAACACGTACTCTAGAATAATACGTACCCTTGCCCTGCGGATTAGGAACACGCGCCCCTAATTGTTAGGGTATATAGGGTTGGAAGATTCCAGCAGTATGCTCGTAACGTATCCAGCATAAATATCCAGCTGCATGCAACATAAAGTGACAAATCGGCTCGGAACCACTACCCCACGGTATCGAACAGCACCAGCTAAGGTGGGCACCACAGTATATATTTTGATTTCGTACCAAACTCATTGCCTGTTGTAGCTAGACAGCGGCACCCTAGGATACGTGTTGCGGCTCCATGGCTGAGGCAACTGCAATCGCAGCAGTCGCATGCTCGTGGGGCCGTTGTAGCAGTTGCTGCATTATAATTATGGCAGAATGTATCATTGTATTTTTGTAATTGTTGTTGTTTTGTTTTTACTTACTCAGTACTTACTCAGTTACAACAACTAGTAGCAGATGCCTGACGGCAGCCAAAACATGCTCGCCCGAAGACTCTTGTACCAACTGGCGGAAAAGACGTAGGAAAGGGAGCTTTCTTACTAAACAGTCAGCGGGGAAGTGCAAGGGGCGCACGTTCAACTCCTGGAGGAATAGCACAAAGTTGACCTTGATGTTGGTAGCTCCGGCGTTCTACTCACTTCTTCGAAAAGTCCACACTTCTCTGTGACACTGCACGGCAGGTTTTGTTTTAGTGTACCAAACTCGGACACAAGCCTGCATAAATTTGCTGCGTCTGCCACCTGTGCAGCATCATGTGCAAAGAGCAATAAATTCAACTTAAATTTCCATATCAAAATTGAAAAATAACATCAAGCGTCGGTCCATCACACTCGCTTCCGCATCACTGTTCACTGTATCAATAGGCCCGTTAGACAACCAATGGGGCATTACATTGCCCCCTCTCACTAGGAATCATTTACTCACAGCACTCACCCACCTAATGCAAGCTCAGTCGCATTCAATTAAAACTCTGTATCACTCGCAGTGAACTCCCACTAATACTCCATACTGCCGCAGCACATGTTTCGTCGCATTTCTGTTGAGTCTGTCATACGTTTTTTTTTAACATATAAACGCCGAGTTCACATCCTTTATCTTTGCTCTGTACTTCTTGTAAATCCCAACATCCTTACCATACATAATCCTCTAGATGAGCACTCTCCCGAATGGCCATATATCGACCAAACTCATCAGACTACCTAACACCTTTCGCATTACAACCTCTACCATTTACATCATACAGCGAAACAACACACGAACTGCATCCATCAATCGACAATACTCCCGGCACAAGCTAACATCCAACAACCTTACCAACCCCTCAATCACCGTTACTCCTCTCTTCTTAGGCTCTCAACCTCAACGTCATCCGCCCATGGTGCTTCCCGGACTCAGGCACATCTACTTTAATTATGATATCAACATGTTTTTCCCAAAAAAACAAGCATCCTTACATCACCACTCACATCAACAATATCAGCCTCTCTGACATCATCATTATCATACATCAATTCTTTGAAATATTGAGTTTAATTTTGTCGGCACTTCGCCAGCCTCCAACAGCATATGACCGTTAATATTGATCTTTTACCAACTCGTCTCTCCCTCACATCACTTCTTCACCCTCTTCCCCTCTTTCCAGAATATCCTGTTCGCAACATTTTCGCATGACTTTGTTCTCCACCATGCGTCAGCATCCCTCTTTGCACTCCTCACCACAGGTTCCGCCTCATTCTTTTGATTTCGTAAATATTCCTCAAATACTGTCCGATTCTCCTTCACCGCCATTTTGACTCACTTGCAGCCCTGCCTACAACACTCGCTGTACAAACATTACCTGCGCACCTCGACAAGACATCTCTGAATTCTTCTCACTCTTTTTTCAGCATAACCAGGGGCTCGCCCTCTTACCTTCCCATATTGTTCAGCCAAACTCTGCGTCGCTACTTCTTTTATTTATCTGACTCATTTCAAATCACTCGCCTTCTCTGTCTCTTTTAATATTTCCCACTCATGTTTCCCTCTCAATTTTCCTTCCTGCACGAATCTTCTCATCCATGTACTTTTCTTACTTACGTGTGTTTTCTTCTTGATCAAACTGTTGACTATACCCAACAATCATTCCTACCTGGAAAACCATACCTTCTTACCACCGCCTTCATCATGTCAACCACCGGCTCTGGCATCCTTTACCCACAGCAGCCGTTGTTCGTTGACGTCAAAACTTTCTATTGAGTAGATGAGCAATACAAAATATGTTAAATGCGATAGCTAACAAGCCACCGGACGAAATTTAAGAATCATGTTCAGCTTCCTAATCATGATTCTTGTCTGATTTATTAAAAAACGGGTAATTTACTGGAGCCACCTTGAGAAATCACTATATGCACTCTGGAGCATATCCACCTTCACCGCTCCCAAGTTCCCTGAACAACAACCTCTGCGTATTGAGGCCCTTTTCTATATTTTGTTTGCACTTTGTATGAGAGAGTGTTTCGTTTGACTGGCGATGCAATCAGTCGTTATCAGATGAGGACGCCTGAGCAGGTCCCAGTGCAGATCAGGTCTGAGCCGCCGCCGTCACATTACAAGGGATGACGGTCTTTGTATATTAGCGAGGGTGTAATTACGGCACCCGGGGTTGGACGAGCGCGGACGGAGCGATGGGCGCCCATCACGCCCCCACACGTGACCTGGGGTAAGAGGGGGGGACACCAGGCTGTAGAGTTGCAGAGTTGGCACCAGCCTGCAGAGTGGTAAGAAGGGACGGAGAAGGCAACGACTTAATGAGCAAAATCTCTTCAAAGTAGGATGAATTCTCCCAACAAAATGTAAGCCTTTATTCAACTTCATGCAATCGGTTTGGTCAACCTTTTCCCCAAAATAGGTAGTTTTAATAAGAGAACTAAAATCAAACATCAATTTCAAGGTGTACAAAATCTAGAAATATATAACATGAAGCACGTATTACACGACGGGTTCTTCTGCAGGCTGACGAAATAAAGCTTAACACGGCCACCAAAACCTAAACGCAATAGTCCGCACTTAAACATATATTTACCGTAGCTAAATTAATGTCGGCCGATGGTTAGCAGACGTTTGGCATACTATGAGTCATCACTCATTTCTGACTGTGCTACTGGCGGCTGGATTTGGAGGCCGGTGAACGGGAGCCTCAGTAGTAATCTTAACTCATCAACTTGAGCATGTGGGTGAAGTGCGACTATTGGGTGGTCATTCAACATGAGTAATATTGCTGCACTATCTCATCCTAAAAGCGCATGTTCACTGGACCAAATAATGAAATAGCTTCTATACCTACTATTGTACGCCACTAAACTTGAATTTTGGAATAAATTGGTATATACGTCAGTTGACATCATTTGCCAGGACACTTGACCATGAAACACGTTGTCAAAAACAGGTGAAGAATTACCTATTGCTGAGCTTCATAGACATCTTCGCCCCTCGGCTCTGAGGAGAGGGTGACAAGACAATGTTGTTACGCTTACTTGTGTCATCTCCGTGTTCTCCTGTTGTAGAGGCCCCCAGCACGACGTGTCTCTACACACTCCGCATCCCATCGTCCTGCTCAGGATAGCACACTCGGCAAACACTCGCAGCAAGAAACAAAATATGCGCACACTTGCGTCTGGGCGGTGTGCGAGTGTCGCTACTTTGATTGATGGATGGACAAATTTGTGTGAGTGAGCGCAGTGTTTTGAGTCCAAACAACAAAAGAGCGCAGGAAGCTCCGTCTCAGGGGAGCGCGGCCTGCTGCAGCCTTTGCGACGCCTCCTCGATCGCGCCGCGTGGCGCAACGCACAATCTGCTTAGGGCGCGTGACGCGTGTTGGCGCCACGCGTCACCACGCACTGCAGAGGGACGCTTCATTGATTCAGGGGTGTCGTCCCGACACAAATTATTATTCCTATACAAACCAGCCGCTGAGGTGGAACGGAGAGAGATAGCAGGACAGGTTTGAAATGTTTTTTCTCAGATCAAAAATATCATTGCTTAAAAAGTAATTACTCCTCTCTTTATTGAGGTTGGTATCATAAACCTTTCAAATTGTCACTCTCAAACGTTCATCAAATGGATTCTGTACTTGTGCATTCAACATGATCCTGGAGAAAATAACTTCAATGATAACAGTCCACAGGTTAAAATGTAAAGAAAAGTACTAGGTCCGTTCGAGGAAAGCTTAAACTTCGCCAAGAGATCGACATTAGTATTCAATGGAATTATTCAATTGTATATCAACTAAGTTTATCGACACCGCATGAGGTTTTGGCAACATCTCTCTGTGCCAAGCTACACGAAGGATGTGCACTGCACATGAGGTTTTGGCAACATCTCTCTGTGCCAAGCTACACGAAGGATGTGCACTGCACATCAGGGCTCTCAACATCACACGAAACGCGAGCCATCATCAGCTGTTAAGAAGGGGAGAGCAGTCAGTCTTGAATACATTCCAAATATACTATAAAAACTAATTGGTTCCCGGATAAATATTCAGATTAGTTGTCTAAGTTCTTTCGTTTTGTGCTTTCAAAACACATAAATGCACCACCGTCTACCCCAACTGGATGGTGGCAGACGGTAAGGCAATCTTAACTGCCATGCGCTTACGTACTTACAATATTATCCCTTTACCGCAAGAGGGTTCTGCAAGAGACCCGTTCAATTGTTCAAACTTTTAGCTCTCCATTTAGTTGGTGATTATGAATGTGTCAATAAACATTGTTTGAATAAAATTTAGCCTCAAATTCCAGATAGATTCAACCCAATTCATTATTAACTGTATTTTCATTCAAATCTTCCCGTTTTCAATCAACTTCGAAATTTTAGAAGATTTTTCTACCTTCGTTTCAACCTCTCTCCATAGAAAGCATTAACTCATTACAATCACTACCCCATTATGCACGCCTTGTTGCCTGCCTTGAAACTCTGTCCCGCTCTCGATCAGTATATAAACACCTTTACTATATACAGCTGCGGCTCAATACACATCGCATCTCTGTCGACTCCATTGAACGTTTACTACAATCCATGAACACCGAGTACACATCCTTTCCCTTTGCTAAGGTACTTCAGGTATGCCTGGTGCACTGAGAATATCTGATCCACATGAACACCAAGTACACATCCTTCCCTTTGCTAAGGTACTTCAAGTATACCTGATGCACTGAGAATATCTGATCCACATGAACACCAAGTACACATCCTTCGCCTTTGCTAAGGTACTTCTAGTATACCTGGTGCACTGAGAATATCTGATCCACATGAACACCAAGTACACATCCTTCCCCTTTGCTAAGGTACTTCAAGTATACCTGGTGCACTGAGAATATCTGATCCACATGAACACCAAGTACACATCCTTCCCTTTTGCTAAGGTAATTCAAGTATACCTGGTGCACTTAGGATATCTGATCCACGCAGCCTATCACTTATAAATTCAGCACCGCTCTTCGTTGATTGTGCTGATTATTGTTTTCAATCAGCACTCACCTGTAGAACCTATCCACAAACGCATGTGAATTAGTACAGATCGAATTACTATATTCATATGTACTTCGACCTGTATATGCAGCGAAACATTCCACGAACCGCGCCAATCCGTTAGCTCCATGCACACCTGGCACAAATCAAACACTCAACAACCTTACCAACCATTCAATCACCGTTGGTCCATTACCCCCTCTTTTCTGAGAGGACACAACCGCAACGCAATCGCATGCCGGCTCCCTCCATGCCTCCTTCTTCCGCCTCTTCCATAATGCTAGCAACATTATTAGCTCACAGTAAATTAATTAATAACCAAATGTCAAATGAAACTATCATCGGTATGAATTTAAATGTATGGTACATTTTTTAAATTCCAAATAAAACTATCTAAATCTGAATCTAAATATTACAAGCCATACTGGTATAAGCTCTGATATATCTAAGACAAAAATGTTTGCGTTAATTTTTCTGTAGAAGCAAATGATTTTGTTTGAGTAAACTCTTTGTCTCTCCTTGTTTAATTACATTTACATTTCGTCGAGCCACATAACCCAATATTTAATGTTTGACAAATAATATTCATTTGTTAAAAATCACATGACAGAAAATTTTGGAACACGATTTGAAAATTTATTTCTTATCAAAAATCCAGTTTATCAGCTGTGAACTTGTTCTAATACCTGGTAGGAGGCGAAGAAGAAAGCGACTGTATGTCAAATGAAAACGATTGCTTCTTGCCTCTTCATCGCAGGTTCCACAAAGAGATACATAATTCTTAGTCTTGTTCTCACTCATAAAAACGATCTTCCAGATCAAGATTACCTTCAGGACGACTAAAACTCGTTTCTCGTCCATCCCTAATCACGGAACACACAAAAAAACTCACATTTGTTCAGATCCTTCTGACTTGCTCATAGTTGCATAGCTGTCAGTAGAGCTATTTTGCTGCAGTTAAGACAGTATTTATGAAGTTATAAACCAAGAAAAGGTTTGTCTCTGTTCCAAAATGTCTGAATTTTGATAACAGCATTTGCTGTCTTGTACCTGAAAATGATCGGAACGAAGGAATTGGCTATGAATTTATGCAGGGGAAAATGGAAAATAAACAAAGGTAATTTTAGCCCGGGTTGCCCATATGTAACACTAGCTGCCCATATGAAACATACGAACAACAAGGTTTCCGCCCGTGAATTATTGGTTCATTTAGTGTGTTATCATTTACTGAATACGTAGTGCCATGCTGGTGTCGCGAAGACAAGCAGACACGATGCCTATCATTGTGTAAGTAGATATATCAATGAATCACAGGCTGGGCTTCTTCTGAATCGAAGGAAAATCAGAGCTCTTTACTAACGGGGCGGAGAAGAGGCGCGTAAGCCTGAGTATTGGTGAAGTCGAGATCACGTCACACAGCCTGGACCAGCTGTTTCTGGGTGTAAAGAATAGCATCCTTACCTATACGGCTATGAAATTATCTGAAATAGCGTATATTTTGAATCATATGTTGAAACAACACAAAAATTACGTTCATCACTTTTCATACCAGGTTGATACTAAAAGATGTAAAACTTTTGTGTTGTATTATGAAAAAACTGCTCTGTACTGTGACTCGGCTATGAAATTATCTCCCAAATTTATCGAACAGTCTTGATCTACGGCTATGAAATTATCTACCAAATTGATGTCACAAAGTCATTGTGCAGTGAAAGCTAGTCTACAGCTCACCTGACTTTTCTTTGATTAGGTGCTGGACAGCTGCAGCAAAGGTTCTCTTGAAGTCGAGAATGTTCCTGGAATTTCAAAGAACATTTCCATCCATCGCTCCCCAGACTCGATAGGGCAACGAATTCAGATTTGGCCTTGGGCAGGTCATAAAGTTTGCACGGCGGCTGATCCAAGCATTCCAAACATACCCTCCGGTTGATAACACTACTGCTTGCAGTCGATTTTACTTTAGACCGAATTGTTTTCTTCAGTAGACCAAGATAAGTCTGTTCATTAACTGATACTTCAGATACAGACCAATGAATTGGCATAACTCGTTCGTTGATGGTGCCAGCCCAACACATGACCTTCTCAATACTCTGTTTCACACTATCTTATCTTCATATTGATGAGGGTTAGCAACGCTCCAGAACCTTGAATTTCGATGATCAGTTTGTGGCCTAATCATAAACCATTAATGTTCAAATCTGATACCCAGGAACAAAAGACAAACAATCATTTATATGATATTCACTAAGTTCTTGTCACTTGTAGAACTTGTACGCGTCATTTTCAGTTGCGTTTGAAGAATGTAAGGAGTTAGTACACTTGCTGTAGTTAATTTTTGTAGTCACATTCTTATCAACTTGTCGTATGAAAAGGATAGGATATTTCAATAACGGATTAACTTGCTTCTGGCGTTTCTTTTAAAGTCGTGCGTCCTTGGGGCTACACCATTGATTTTTTTTAACTGACTGATATTTACACTAATCTCTTCCGTTGATGTGAAATGTCTGCACGAATTTTTGTTTTGTCGCTGTTGGTGAGGAAATCTTCCCGCATTCGAGAATGATCCAGGTCTTCTGTTTACTCGTGAACATTACCGAGGGACAAGAGTAGCTATAAAGGATACGAAACGCGGATGCGTAGGAATAAGATAGGGATAATTAACGGTGGGGTGGGGGTTGACCGAAGTCAGGCGAGCGGACGGATGTGGGCGGAGTCACTGATAAGGGAGGCGGGCGACGCGAAGGGGTGGAAAAAGTGGAGGCTCTCGATCCCATTCTTCTGAATATACATTGGGAAGGTTTTATGATTTGAACATTTTATTTTATATTAATTATTAACGTTTATTGTATTTATATATGTGTTTTCTTCTTTAGATGTCTGTATTGGGTATTTTTTGGTCAGTTGTGTGCTGCATTCTATACATTTATTTGTTGCTAGTAGGAATAATGTTATAACCTATTTCTGGTGAGGTGGGGGGTGTCGGGAACCCCTACGCGAAAAGTTGGATGCGCTTTGAAAAATTGGGTGAGATAAGCTTGCTCTTTTCTGTTATTTGAATTGTTTACATTATTTCCGTAGCATGATTGCTGTGTTTGAGTGCTTATATCATTATATATTTATGTCTGATTTAATTATTCTATATATTTGTATTCATATCTGTTTGGGGTATAATTAACCATTCAGTGGTTGGTTGGATTTGGGGTAATGTTATGTGATTTCTATCTATTTACTTCATATATATA
>SDVV010039255.1:0-10649 GCA_016164225.1 Gammarus roeselii | reverse complement strand
TGTAATGGATGTGTGTAATGGATGTGTGCAATGAATGTGTGCAATGGATGTGTGTAATGGATGTGTGTAATGGATGTGTGTAATGGATGTGTGTAATGGATGTGTGCAATGGATGTGTGTAATGGATGTGTGTAATGGATGTGTGCAATGGATGTATGTAATGGATGTGTGTAATGGATGAGTGTAATGGATGTGTGTAATGGATGTGTGTAATGAATGTGTGTGATGGATGTGTGTAATGGATGTGTGTAATGAATGTGTGTAATGGATGTGTGTAATGGATGTGTGTAATGAATGTGTGTAATGAATGTGTGTAATGGATGTGTGTAATGAATGTGTGTAATGGATGTGTGTAATGGATGTGTGCAATGGATGTGTGTAATGGATGTGTGTAATGGATGTGTGCAATGGATGTGTGTAATGGATGTGTATAATGGATGTGTGTAATGGATGTGTGCAATGGGCATGTGAAATAGATGTTTGTGAAGGATGTGTGCAGTGGATGTGTGTAATGGACGTGTGTAATGGATGTGGGCTGTGGATTTGTGTAATGGATGTGTTTAATAAATGTGTGTAATGGATGTGTGTAATGGATGTGTGTAATGGTTGTGTGTAATGGACGTGCGTAATTGATGTGTACAATAGATGTGCGCAGTGGATGTGTGTAATGAATGTGTGTAATGGATGTTTGTGACTGATGTGCGCAGTGGGTGTGTGCAATGTATGTGTGTAATGAAAACGTTATCAATTAAATACGACTGGTGCCACATTACTTGAACATACAGACAAATGATCGAAAAGAGCCCAAGAGCACTAAGCTAAACTCCAAAAACACTAAGTTATAATCTAAGAACATCAAGCTGAACTACAGGGGCACTAGGCTGAATTCCAATAGCATTGTGCTTAACTCCATGGACACTAAGCTGAACTCCATGTACACTAAGCTGAACTCCATGAACGCTAAGCTGAACTCCATGAACATTAAGCTGAACTCCATGAATACTAAGCTGAACTCCATGAATACTAAGCTGAACTCCATGAACAGTAAGCTGAACTCCATGAACACTAAGCTGAACTCCATGAACCCTAAGCTGAACTCCATGAACACTAAGCTGAACTCCATGAACCCTAAGCTGAACTCCATGAACACTAAGCTGAACTTCATGAACGCCATGAAAATTAAGCTAATCTCCAACTGCACTAAACTCAACTCATTGTGCACTAAGCTAATCTCTAACTGTACTAAACTCAACTCGCAGTGCACTAAGCTAATCTCCTTGTGCACTAAGCTCTCGTAGTGCACTAAGCTAAACTTCAAGAGCACTAAGCTAAACTCCAATAGCACTAAGCAAAACTCCAAGAGTACTAAGCTAAACTCCAAGAGCACTAAGCTAAACTCCAAGAGCACTAAGGTAGGCAATAAAATTGTTTCGCAGGACGCATGAAGTACTTCCCGCTAGCTGTAAATTCATGATAACTATTCGAGTGATATACAGGAATTGTGTAACATCGTTGTTTTTCTGTTTTACTGGTGATGATGAAGCTAAAATAAATGATACTTTTAACCATTTGCAAATTCTCTTTCCCTACGATAGTATCATAAATAAGTATATTTGTCCGTATTAGTTTGACTTCAAACACCAGCTATGAATGTGGAAAAACTACCTTATGGTCTAACGATTCCGAAAAATTTATGCCGCTATGACAATAGAAAACGTACATGTCCGGATCACGGACAGAACAAGTCCAGATCACAGACAGAACAAGTCCGGATCACGGACAGAACAAGTCCAGATCACGGACAGAACAAGTCCGGATCACGGACAGAACAAGTCCAGATCACGGACAGAACAAGTCCGGATCACGGACAGAACAAGTCCAGATCACGGACAGAACAAGTCCGGATCACGGACAGAACAAGTCCAGATCACGGACAGAACAAGTCCGGATCACGGACAGAACAAGTCCAGATCACGGACAGAACAAGTCCGGATCACGGACAGAACAAGTCCAGATCACGGACAGAACAAGTCCGGATCACGGACAGAACAAGTCCAGATCACGGACAGAACAAGTCCGGATCACGGACAGAACAAGTCCAGATCACGGACAGAACAAGTCCGGATCACGGACAGAACAAGTCCAGATCACGGACAGAACAAGTCCGGATCACGGACAGAACAAGTCCAGATCACGGACAGAACAAGTCCGGATCACGGACAGAACAAGTCCGGATCACGGACAGAACAAGTCCAGATCACGGACAGAACAAATCCGGATCACGGATATAACAAGTCCAGATCCCGTACAGAACAAGTCCGGATCACGGATAGAACAAGTCCGGATCACGGACAGAACAAGTCCGGACCACGGACAGAACAAGTCCGGATCACGGACAGAACAAGTCCGGATCACGGACAGAACAAGTCCAGATCCCGTACAGAACAAGTCCGGATCACGGATAGAACAAGTCCAGATCACGGACAGAACAAGTCCGGATCACGGATATAACAAGTCCAGATCCCGTACAGAACAAGTCCGGATCACGGATAGAACAAGTCCAGATCCCGTACAGAACAAGTCCGGATCACGGATAGAACAAGTCCAGATCACGGACAGAACAAGTCCAGATCACGCACAAAACAAGTCCGGATCACGGACAGAACAAGTCCGGATCACGGACAGAACAAGTCCGGATCACGGACAGAACAAGTCCGGATCACGGACAGAACAAGTCCGGATCACGGACAGAACAAGTCCGGATCACGGATGGAACGGTGGATTTTAGTAACAAAAGCAGGATGTCGTTTCGGGCTTAACTGAGGCTGGATCTGTTACTTGATTATTTATTATTTGAAACCTCAACAGTTCATATTATGACTCCTGATCGTCGTTTTCATTATCATCTAGAAATAATTTTCCGATATCCATTAATTGAAGCTATGAATGTTCATTTAGTAACATGTGATATATGCTGTTGACTCACCCGAGCGGGTCGATGCAGTTGTGCTGGTTGCCTGATATGATGCCCACGAGTACCGGCGCACTGCCGACGAAGCCGGTCACCACCGGGCCACCTTGATCCCCCTGGGGGAAGGAGATAGCTTGTTGATTGTTGAATCATCTAATATTAACTACAAAAGAAGGTTAAGAATCATCGACTGACGCTTATTGACACTCCGAGAGATTGAGGTTAAGCGTTGAGGAGATATCATTCTTGGTCGCAGACCTTCCTCGTGGCCGTGTAGTCGTTAACGGACGACTTACGTCGCAGACCTGCATCGTGGTCGTGTAGTCGTTAACGGACGACTTGCCTCGCAGACCTGCATCGTGAAGATGTAGTCGTTAACGCACGACTACCTCGCAGACCTTCCTCGTGGCTGTGTAGTCGTTAACGCACTACTTACGTCGCAGACCTGCATCGTGAACGTGTAGTCGTTAACGCACGACTACCTCGCAGACCGTCCTCGTGGCTGTGTAGTCGTTAACGCACTACTTACGTCGCAGACCTGCATCGTGAACGTGTAGTCGTTAATGCACGACTACCTCGCAGACCTTCCTCGTGGCTGTGTAGACGTTAACGGACGACTTACGTCGCAGATCTGCATCGTGAACGTGTAGTCGTTAACGCACGACTACCTCGCAGACCTTCCTCGTGGCTGTATAGTCGTTAACGGACGACTTACGTCGCAGACCTGACTTGTGGCCGTGTTGTCGTTAACACATGATTTACCTCGCAGACCTGCCTCGTGACCGTGTAGTCGTTAATGCACGACTTACCTCGCACACCTGACTCGTGGGCGTTGGCCCAGTCATATCAAAGCAGAGCATCTCGTCCTTGATGAACTGTCCTGTGTAGCTGGTGGGCAGGTAAGGGGCGTTGGCGTAGTCTGCACGGCAGTCGACGACGGTTCGAGTCTTGCCGGTGGCAAGTCGAGCCTTTTGACGATAACTAATCGCTGAGAATGATGCGGATTCGTCAGTTAGACCGTGGCCAATCCCCGCGACGTCAACGTTCTCGTAGAGCTCTGTGGAGAAGATCACAGGTGAATCAGAGGGTAACGGAAAAAAAAATGTGTCGAAACTCGGACGAAGATTGAATTGTTATCATCAACACACTTGACGTCTTCCATAATTGTATCATTTATTTACTATATTTACAGAGACATTGGTGACACACGCGTTTGTGACATAACTAGAGAAGGCAGAACCCCCTACAAAAACGTCTCTGCTTATACATGGCCGAGTAATGTCAAAACACCCCAGAGATCAACAATCGTTGATCACGTTATTGCAACGATTTTTCGTTTTGCAGTTCGTTCCGTTTTGTGGCTGACGTTGATGTTCGAATGCTTAGCATGGAAATGCAATTGTTCGTACAACGGATCTGTGTCTTAGTCTACTAACAATTAAACAGCCGGTGGAGTAAACAGTAGTCTAAAATTTGTTTTCTAAAAACAGATCAGCTGTTGCTAAGCGATCACCCGTCTCCTAGTGGACAGCAATTCTGTAATAAGAAGGTATCTCACTGTGCGGCCATATAAGCGCTAGATCCGAAAGGCAAATAAAGTCTTCTATAATTTGTTGCACGATATACAGCATCAATGATCCGACAGGCAATTAATGTCTTCCATAACTTCTTGCGCGATATACAGCATCAATGATCCGACAGGCAATTAATATCTTCTATAACTTATTGCACTATATACAGCATCAAGGATCCGACATGCAATAAATGTATTCTATAATACGTTTCACGATATACAGCATTAATTATAAGAATTGTTTCATTACATTTAGTTTTCAAAGATCGCCAACCATGACTTAGCTACGGTGATCTTACCTTTTGTCATATGAATGAGATGTGAGCACCACGTCCGCATGAACAGTATCCAGGTATAGGTCCTGGTATGATGTCCATCGGTAAAGAGTATCGAGTCCGTAAGTGTATCTATCTAGGCCGCATCCTGTACCCGGCGATCCATCAAAGTTGTACGATAACAAAACCTTCATGAGTTAGGCCTAGGGTTGTCGGGACCAAGAAGGCTCCTGAAGCCAACGTTAGACTAATGCGTTCATGTGTGTGTACGAGATATGCGTGTGTGTGTGTAATCATGTACGTAGCAGCAGCAGGACACATACAGACCTTGGAGGCCAGATAAAGTAAACCGAAGGAACTAACCTTGCTTTCGCTTCCGAACCCCTCCCGCTCATTCCATTACCAGCACAGATTGGTGGCTTTTATTGTAGAAGAATATATCACCTGTGCCAACCGTGTTTCCATGAAGCTCTTGCCAATGTTTGGGATGTGAAACCTTTGAATCACCTCATAATTTCAAGAAAAAGCAACACTACGACGTCACATTTTCCATGCATCAGTATATTGCTAACATCTACACGTCTTACTAATATACAGTATCCCGACATGATTTTTTGGCAATACCTTTATATTTCAGTGTTTATATGTTTGATTAGATGCAGAAACTTACTCGTGATTAGGCCTAAACCGACCCCTCAACTAAAAACATTGATGTACAGTACAGAGCAAATATTCGCTTATTATTAGTCTGTAACCGGAAAAACAAATTTGACTTTCCCCACGTGGAATTTAGCTTCATATAAAAATTTCTTGCGGTTCTATGTGTGGACAAAGCCTCTTAATGTGTAGTATTAATCAAATTTCCGATGAGTTCATATGTAGAGTTGAAAATGGACGTTGAACATTTCTCTTAGTTTTGAATCATAAACGAACTTTATTTCGCTACTGTACAGGGTGTTCCAGCGTTACGGGACCTAAAGAAACTCTTATAAGTCGAAAAGTTTTATTCGTGGTAAAAAAACAATTCATCATTGAAAATAAAAGAAAAAATAGATTGAAAGTTAACATCTGTATTTCTGATACATTAATTAGGATATGAATCAAGTATACCGTTTGTTACCGTTTGGTGTGTCTTAACTTCCCGTAAAATTATTTCCCCATATTTTTTCGAGGATGAACAAAACTACGCCGTGACTGTTAATGGTGAAAGATATGAACAAATGCTGATAAACTTTTTATTTCCAAAGATTAATAAGTTGGGTGACGTTTTTTGGTTTCAAGAGGATGGAGCACCATGTCATACGGCAAGATTATCCAAGTCTTCCTTAAAGATCCAGTTTCCGCATAAATTGATTTCCAGATTCGGTGATGTTGAATGGCCTGCTCGATCGCCTGATCTTTCACCCCTTGACTCCTTTTTGTGGGGATATTTGAAAAATAATGTGTATCGAAACAACCCATGAACATTACACGATCTTAAACAGAACATGACTCAAGAAATTGGTTTAATCACACCTCAAACATCAGTCAATGTGATGCATAACATGGTCACGAGAGTAGAGGAATGTTCAAGGCTAGACGGAGATGATCTGAAAAGAATAATATTTACGAACTAATCTAATGAAATATAATTTTTTTTTCTTTTCAATAGTGTATTTTTTTTTTCTACGAATGAAACTTTTTGAGTTATACGAGTTTCTTTTAGGTCCCGTAACACTGGAACACCCTGTTCATGTGGTAGCCATGAGCGACCCTGTATTACTACCGTAGTATCTGTGCTACAAGTGCACGAATAGTCGCCATCAATACAGCTTCATAAACCAGCTTCATGAACAACATATGGTTTTCTGTTCTGGACTGAACCCCTAATTGCGTTCGACCGAACAGCGTGAATTCTCTGATCCTTAAATTCCATGACTGAATCCTTGTGAGGAATCCGTGCTCCGTCTAGAAAGATCACAACAAATGCCACAAAACAAAAGATAATTAAATACAGACCAAATACTGCTAACCACATCAAGACCTTCAAGCCTTACATTGAGCCCGTCAGTCGATGCTGGTTCGTTTGCAAAGTGGCATTAATGCCGGTCTATTTCATTGGTGCCCATCGCACCGGTCATCCGTAGCTATATGATGCTACGTGAGCTTTGCGCAGAGGCAGTATCGTCACCAATGAGAGTTCGTCTTAGGGGCGATAATTGCTTGTTGAAAGAGACTATAATAGCTTTAAATAGCTGCGTTAAACGCTCTCCATGCCTGTACACACCAGCGTGCGTATGTACAGTAGCGAGCGAAAATTCATTTATGATTTAGAACTAAGTAAAACCTTAAATGTCAATTTTCCGCTCTATATTTAAGCTCATGGGAAATTTGATTAAATTTATCCATTAGGAAGATTTGTCCACACATACTAACGTAAGAAATTTCGACATGAAATTATAGTCCCGTTAATGGTTAGTTTATAATCGAAAAAATATATACGCCTTTTCCCATGTGGAATTCAATTTCATGTATAAAATTCTTACGGTGTATATCTGGACAAAGCTTCTTACTGGATAATATCAATTACATTGTCGAAGAGTTCAAATATCGAGCGGAAAATCATTACTGAATATTTTATTTCATCTCCAATCTTAAATGAATTTTCTTCCGCTACTGTACATACCATAGTTGAAATGTCCAATCAATGTAATTGTTATAGAAGTCACTATTTTCAAACACGAAGATGTTCGAGCCTACCAGAATCGATGATCTTCGTGCCCTTCGGGGATCAACGCGATGACTCGCATTGAGGCTCCGCTGGCAGTAGTGTATATAACGTCCAAACGCGATTCGAGGCAGTTTTATCGGCGGGTGTACGGACGGGTGACCTTGTGGCGACCATGTTGGCCGGAGTCAGGCGGCGGGACCGGAACTGATTTTGGCACGTGAGTCAGCTAACGGGCGACGCGAAGGCAGGCGGCGCGGAGGGAACGGAGGTGAATGACTCTTTCTGATTATTTGTTAGTTATTAGGTTATATATGTTAATAGGATGCTAGTCCTCCGAATGTTTAGCTGTATTGATAACATATATTTATAAGACAACTTTTTATTGATAATAATTTACATGCAGTATTATAGATTAAAAATCCCACACTTTCCGGACACGTTCATGATGAATTTTTTCAACCTCGGTATCATTTCTACGTCGTTCGCTGTTGATCAATTTACACGTGGCATAGATTCAATAAGTTTAATGTTATTCATCAGTACCCTTGTATTCCGTTTTACTCACTCCTGCAGTAACTTCTTCATTCATTTTCTAAGTTGTGAGCTATCCGATGAAGAAAAATAGATACAAAATTAACAGGTGACTGAAACATTCCTTCAAAAGGAGAAAGATCTCGATATGGAATTTTTTCATGATGCAAATTATCTGCTCAGGGTGAATAGGATTGTTTTTATCTATGGAGGCATTTCATCATATTTCTCTCGCTTTGGCAAATTAGGCGAGATTGCTCATTTCTGTGATTAGAATTGTATTTTTCTCTTTGACTGATTTGTCAATATTTCTAGATTTTTGAGTGTATGTTTCGTTATATATTTATGTCTCGATTACAGTTCTATATATTTTTTGTACATATATGTTTGTATTCTTATCTAGTTGGGGTATAATTGACTCATTCGGAGGTTGGTTGGATGCTTGCTACCAGCCAGATATTGAATTTTAGGCAATGTTCTGTGTAGTTTTTCATGTACTTATTTCATATGTATATAATATCCATAGGAATAGTATGGTTTATTAATTTGACAGTTGACGGGTTGATGTATATATTTCTTAGGTTGCAGTAGCTTCGTTAGGAGATTCTGTACACTCCATAACGCATCATCCAGTTTTGAACCAGATATATCGATGTTCCATTGACGCGGTGTTCCAATAGCGAGAGTAGCTGAATGATATTGATTTATTGTAAGTAATTATATTGTGTTATGTATACTTAGTATTGATCGGTTGGTATATGTTGATGTTGCAGTTTTTTTTAAATAGTTATCTCATACAGTTATAGGAATTTTTCGGATATTTTAGGTTTGCATCGTCCATGTGACACACTATTTCAGGCATAATTGATCGGTTATTGCATAATTTTTCTTATTTTATTATATCTTGACCGTTTTAGTATGTGTCTTTGAGTTTTGTATATTCTCTGCACAGTTTCAATCTTCGATGCAAGGTATTGGGTATTTTATACAATTATAGAAATAATAGGTTATATTACTTTTGTATCTGCAATGTAGAACATTATTTCAGGTATAATTTAGCTAGATGTTGTATATTTTTAGTGTTTTTTATATCTTCTTACATCCTGGTACAATGTTTGACGTGAATATTATAGATATAGAAGTTTCCATTTGTTACAAACTTGGTCTTGTTGTTGTTACTTTGTTGTATATTTAGTGTAGGACTATACTTCAATGTTGTGGAGGAGTTAGAGAGTCCCCTAGGCCAAAGCTCGTTGTGTTTGTTTGTTTGTATAAGTAGACCGATTTACTATGATGGATAATCTAGGGTATTACAATTTTTTTAACATCGGTTAGAGCAGAATAGAGAATTACGTAGTTATTTTATTATTGTTATATGTTTTTTTCCCACGATAACCAGAGGAATTTATGTGTAAGAGGTGTAAATCCGTACTGCATCTTTGTGAAATTTTGTCATTGAACCCTACCAAATATTTAGTTTAACGTTTTGGAAGACGATTTACTTGATGGATGGGTCCTGGTGCAGAGGAGGTTTACACTCTTTGGTAGTCATTTGGAGTTCATCCATGCTCAACGTGAATTTGTAAGCTCTTGTGGATGTCGATCTTAACTTCCATGCATTTGTTAGAGAGGTTATCCAACAAGCTGCTGATCGTTGAAGCAATTTACTTAGGTCGTCAGTGGACAGAAGCCCAGATTTTTATGGCCACACTCTTTGAGACTCATGTCAGGCCCATTCTTGACTACTGTATCTGAGTATGGATTCTTGGTTATGTCCAGGATGAGACTTTGTTCGATGTTGTTCAGAGATGATGGACAAAACAGATGCATAGTATGTCTGAGGTATTGTACCATGACTGGGTGTTACCTCTAAATTTGATACATATCAGTGGTAGATTGCTGAGAAGTGATCTAGTAGAGCATTGTAGAGTTTGTTGTTATGACACAGTGGGGTTGGATTTTGTCCTACAAGAGGCATAGGATCAGTTTGGTCTAGGAATTGGCTTTAGATTTGAACGGATACCGTAGTATTATTACTTCATTATGCATGAACTCAGTGTTAAAAGTAAGATTTTTCGGCATGGCAGTTATGTTATTAGTATACGATCTTAGTCATGAGCCAGATCACGTGGGATATTACAGTTGGGTTTATTATCTGGGGTATGGCAGTATTCACCGTATTTCATGGTTAATCATTGTCGGCTAGGGTAGAGTAGAGAATGTTATTCAGCTATTTTACAGTTTGTTGTTGTATGTCATGATTGGTTATCGTAGGAATATGTCTGTATTAGGCTTAAATTCGCCTAATTTCATGGATTGTTGGATAAAAATTATCTTTTCTGGATGTAGTGGTGAAGATATTGGTATTTTTTTTACCTTTCGACAGTGGATTTGGCTTCGGTTCTATTTGTACACTTTGAAGTTATTAATTAATTCAGGCTTTGTTATGGGATTGCGTTTCAATTCAGAATATCTGACTTATTCGAGCATTCACCAGATCCACTGTAGCATTTTTTACAAAAGGTTTGTGATTATGGCAGTAAACCTCACCCATCCTAACCTTATCCAACCAAGGATTATTTTTTTCCC